>CM021107.1:268760214-269063127 GCA_007115665.2 Sequoiadendron giganteum
CAAGGGAAAGCATCAATTTTTAGTTTCAAATATCAAGCTACTAGCGATTCTAATTCCAAACACATAAGTTTATGAGGAGATTTTGATAGGAGATAAGACATGATTTCCAAATAAACAATGGTATACATGATTCTACTTTGATAGCCATAAGGGTGTGAGCCACAAGTTTAGATACCATAATACATTCACAGATGAAATAAAATAATTTTGTCCCAAGGAAAATGTATAGAATGTTCACAGCGCATAGATGATGGCATTAAACGTAGGTGTCAATCGATTAAAAAGAAAATAAGAGAGTGAATCCTTCTAGACTAGCACTGGCAATAAACAGAGATTTCAAACAATAAAAAAAAGCAGAAATCGAAGCCTTCCAGCCATGTGCCAGGGATCAAAAGTTATCATATAACACAATTAAACAATTCTAAAGCCAAGACAAGTATGTATACGGCTCAGATATCTAACACTAAGTTATTCCATTGCAAGGCATAGATAGCATTTTTGTATGAGTAAGTTGAGATAAAATCAAACCTACAGTGAAATACAAGATTATGACAAATTCCCAAAAGAAGTTTAAAGATTTGAAACTCATTCAAAACTACGATAACAATATGCAAGAAAACTATAGAAGAATAAGACTTTGCTCGGTGAAGAAGTGATTAAAGAAAGAATCTTCTATTGTTGAGAGCAAGACATGATGGCAACACAATTTCTTTTCAAGAACTTGAAAGAGAGCAATATTATACAAAATATACACAATACTTTGTAGAGTTATTCCAAAGAGTTCATTCAAGAAATTTTAATATCATATTTCAAGAAAGTGTAAACAAAGATGAAACACAAAGGAACCTGATTAGCGGGGCTGAAGAGTGATGCCGAGATCCTTTTCCCCAATTTGCAGCTACAAAATTCTTTAGATTTTCCCAACACTACAAGCCCCAATTCCAATTTTCCTAGATCTAGAATCAAACTATCCAGAATCCCTAAACAAGCTCCAAGAACTAGAATAGAATACTCCTGTACATAGAATGCAAAATTAGTTCATTCCCCAGAAAATAATCCAAAAGCCCCTCTTCAGTTAACTTCCACTCCTTTATTTACTATCCTCCACCATACTATCTGTAACTACATTCCCTCTTAATTAATTAATTTATGTCTTTTATATTTCCCCACCATTCACAACTTCATCAATTTTTTTTAATTTTATAATTGCTAAATCGTAACTTACTATTGCTCACACTTAATTAACTATATAATATATTTAGTTTGTTAATTTAATTTCTCTTACTAATTGCTTGCACAATCCCATTAAATTAGTATATTTATCTAAATATTTCATTTTACATTATAAAGTTTTATTTATTAAAACAATTAAAAACTTTTAATAAATTTCATTTAATCAAAGCATAAACTATATTAAACATTTATTTAATTAATCCAACACCTTTTTCTTCCAATTATCATTATATAAGGCAAAACAAAGGCATACCCACCAATCCCATTACTTAGACAATATACCATCAAACAAAACCAGACTGCAAGCGAAACAAAAAGCAAAATGACAACAACATACACGAATTGACCTTATAGATAGGGTGTGACATAGTGATACTAATCCTTGACGAGGACGATGATTCAATGTTGGGGAATCGATGCTATATTTGAAACAACAAGCTCCATTGGGATTAAGGCATGCTCAAACCTGGTAATTCATGTGGATTTGATGTCTAGTACCTATATCCTACAACAATTCACACGATCGAACATATGCATAGGAAAAACGATCAATCACATTATGAAAGGAAAGTCACAACATTGCAGGGCACTCACAAGCGAGTGATGCGACCCTATTCCTCTTCATCCATATATCAGCACATAATAACTGATATCAAATCAGGATGAAAACGCATAACATTCATATCCATGATAACTCATATAAACAATTGAATTGATCTAGTAAGCATGGCATCATCATAACATGAATATAAAAATGTCATCATAATAAAGCATCAAAGAGTCATAATCGTCTAAGTATCATCAAGCAGTATCATCAAACAATTTCATAATATCCAAATGCATCCAAGTAGCTATCCAAAACAAAAGTAAATCAAGGTGTGCTACATCCTCCCCCGAGGACTAGGATTACTCCTAGAAGCCTGCAAATAGATATGGATATAACTCTCTCATACTGGAAGCATCCTCCCATGTAGTAAAAGACTCATTGTTTGGATCCCATTGGACCCTAAGCTGCTCAATGTATCATCCCCTGAGGGTGCATTGTCTATGCTGAATAATGCCCACGGGCTCCAAAGTCACTTGCTCATCCTCTACCTGTAATGCATTCCAATCAAGGACATGAGATATATCAAGATAATAGGGTTTAAGAATTGAAACGTGGAACACATCATGAATGTGTGAGAGATTGGGCGGAAAAGAAAGACAATAAGCTACTAGAGCAATTTTCTCCAACACCTCAAAAGGCCCAACAAAGTGTGGTGAGAGCTTAGAGACTTTTCCATATCGGATCGAACTCTTTTGCGGATGCACCTGCAAAAACACTCGGTCACCAACTCAGAACTGATGATCAACCCTGTGAGCATCGACTTATTTCTTTTCTCTATTCTGGGTTGCCCCCAAATGCTCTCTAATGCGAAACACCTACTGCTCTGTCTCCTGAAGTATCTTCAGACCAAGAAGGATGCTATCCTCCAAACGGTCCCAATTCAATGGGGTCTAATAAGGATGACCATATAATTTCTGAAAAGGAGGCATGCCAATAGAACTATGATAATTGTTATTGTAATGGTCCCAACTCAATGGGGTCTGACAAGAATGACCATATAATTTCTTAAAAGGAGGCATGCCAATAGAACTGTGATAATTGTTATTGTATGAAAACTCCACCAAATAAAGATAATCCTCCCATCATTACTGTTGATCCATGACATACATCCGAAGCATATCCTTGAGATTCTAATTGACCCTCTTGATCTATCCATCAGTGTCTATATGATAAGCTGAATGGAAGTTCAACTGAGTCCCCAGTGCATGCTGTAGGGATGTCCAAAGAGCTGAAGTAAACACTAGATCTCTGTCTGATATAATTTGATGAGGAATACCATGAAGCCTGATAATATCCTCCATAAAAACTCTAGCCATCGATGAAGCATTACATGAGGATGAAATAGGAGAGAAGTGAGCCACCTTCGTCAACCTGTCCATAGTGACCATAATGGCATCATGCTGATAGGAAGAAATGAGAAAACCAACAATAAAATCCAATGAGATAATGTGTCATTTCCACACTGGGACCAAATGAGGCTACAAAAGACCTATAGGATGTTGGTTTTCTACCTTCACTCTCTAATACTCTAGACATCTCAACACAAAATCAGTGATATTCCTCTTCATTCTAGCCCAAAATTACAGTTGTCAAAGGTCAGTGTGTATCTTTTTGACACCTAGATGAGCTGAATAAGGTGCTTGATGCACCTCCAACATGATCAAAGTACGAAGATCTCCATATGAAGGAACATAATTACAACCCAAGTGCCTCAAAGGGCCATCTGACTCAAGGGAATATCCTGCAAATCTGCCCTCTAAAGCTCTGCCTGACTCCACCTCAGTCCTCACCTCTTGATACCAACTATTAGGAGGAAGTGCAGAAAGGATCTAGCTCCTTAGGTCCACACCAAGATTTATTGCAGATAACTCATGTCTCCATCTACTAAGTGCATCCACAACCACATTCTCCTTTCCTTGAATGAATTTCACTTCAAAATCATATTCACATAGGAACTGCATCCATGTTCTCTTCCTGGCATTCAAATTAGGCTATATGAAAATATATTGCAAACTATGATGATCATTGTGAAACTCAAACCGATGCCCCAAAATAAAGTGCATCCATCTCATCAAAGCATGTATCACAACAACCGACTCTAGATCATGATTGGGATAGTTCAGTTCATGATCCTTGAGTTTGCAAGACTCATAGGAAATCATGTGACCCTCTTGCATCAACACCCCTCCTAGACTCTCCAAGGAAGCATCTATACAAACCATAAAATTCCTAGTAGGATCAGGAACAACCAATATAGGTGCATTGGTCAATATTTTTTTAAGAGTATAAAAAGCTGCCTGACACTGCTTTGACCAAATAAATTTCTTCCCTTTCCTCTGAAGAGAAGTAATGGGGTGGGATATCTTCGAAAAACCCTATCCAAATTGATGGTAATAAACTACTAAACCCATTAAACTATGAACCTCTGCCACATTAGTAGGTGCCGACCAATCCATGATAGCTTGGATCTTTGAAAGATCAACAACAATGCCCTCCCCAAAGATAACATGACCTAGATATTTCACTTTAGTTTGGAAGAACTCTCACTTCAACAAATTTTCATACAACTGGTTCTCTCTCAAACACTAAAACACCTACCTTAGATGCTCCTCATCTTCTTCTATAGTCCTTGAATAAATCAAAATATCATCTAGAAACACCAAGACAAACCGGTTGAGATAGGTGCAAAAAACACCATTCATTAAACTCATGAACATTGACACTGCATTTGTTATCCCGAATGACACAACTGTGAACTTGTAGTGTCGGTAACGAGTAATAAATGCGGTCTTATGGATATTTTCCTCAAAGATGCACAATTGACGGTATCTCGACTTAAGATCAATCTTCGAAAATACCCTAGGAACCTTGATTTGATCAAATAGATCATCATTCCTAGGCAATGGATACCTATTTATTATTATCACCTTGTTCAACTATCAATAATCAATGCACAATTGAAGGGACCCATCCTTCTTCACAAAAATCACTGGTACTCCCTAAGGAGAGACATTAGGATGAATAACTCCCTTCACCAACAACTCCTCAAGTTGTAGCTGGAGCTCCTTAAACTCTTGAGTGGTCATTCGGTATGGAGCACGTGAGATGGGCTCAACTCTAGGTACATGATCTATCTTAAAGTTGATGTCATGCTTAGGTGGCATCCTTGGTATCTCGCTAGGAAAAACATTAGTATATTGTCTAAGGATAGTATGACTATCAATAGACACCTCCTACTGGCTCTCTCCTAGCTCCAAATCATTAACTGTCACTACAAACAACTGACAACCTTGTCACATACACCTCCTCAACTGCATATTTGAGATGATCCTCAAAGAAATAAGCCTCTAAACCCCAACTACCTCAACCTCACTTTCAGAGTCATCTACACACTGCAAAAACTTATGATGAAACTCTACGACTACCCTGTGGGCCTCTAACCAATCCATGCCCAATACAATATCATAAGAACCAAGGGGTATAACATGAAGGTGAACTATGGTGCAAAGAGATCCAATCCTCAAATTACAACCACAAATGAGAGACTCAATTGTGAACTTAGCACCAGAGGCCAACTCGACTTACCACCTATCATCCTAGTTCACTGCCACCAATCCACATCGCACTACTATGGAAGTACAAATAAAGGAATCTGAAGAATCTGAATAAAAAAGAATAGAGACTATGCTACCCTATAACTCACTTGTAGTCTCAACCACTGTTCTCCACTTCTTATGGTAGGCATAGTCTAGTGTAGTGCTTGGGCTTTGTGACATGGTTTAACTGCCTCCTATGGATCTTGATCTTGTATAAATCCAACGGCTATATTGAGCATTAATAGGTCAATATTTTGGTGTAACGAAAGCCGCCTATGCAACAATTGGTATTAGAGCTGAGGTCACAAGTTCAAACCTCGCGCTTGCATTGGGGGATTGTTGCAAGGTGTGACCCTTGGTCTTGTTGATGGTGAAAATGACACAAACAATGTTAAACAAAATATTTCTACTCTATTTTTCCTGAAAAAGAAAGACAACATATAGTAGCCTAACTCCCAAGGTCCTAGTAGTTGGTTCTCAATTGTCTGGTGTCACTCAATCGGTCCATGCAACTATAATATTCAAGGGGCCTGTGCTGGTAATAAGGAATGCAAGCAATGACTTATTCATCAAACTGTTCTTAATAAAGAAAGGGGGTTTTAAACAAAAGAAAAAGACAGATCAGGGCACACATCAGTAAACATGACTAAAACTTATCTAATATCCAGACATATATCTTCAACAATGAATGTTCTACCAACAGATCAAAAAAACCATAGCATGATACAATTTACAGAATAATCCATACTATTGAATTCATCTAAGGTGCTTAATTTAACATCACAAACACACATCATAAATATTTCAAAGATAAAACAAAACACTTATTCGTTGCTAAGACCATAGATCAACAAACTTCAATAAATTCAATTCACATATAATCTAATGAAATAATCTTTAAATCTGGTTTCTTCTATGGATTTTCATCACAAAAGAAACACTTATGCTTCAGCACAATCACTGGCATACAGATAGACTATAATTCATCAACCTTATCCAATAAAACACACTTCCAACACCATATTGCATAAAAACCTATAATTATATTAAACTATAAACAAAATAACAAAGTATCTCTGTAAAAACAATGAAAATTATATCTCCTACTATCAAGTGGCTAATCTTATTCTCATCAGCTGACCCTTACAATATGATACCTCAAAGGTATTTATAGATGTACAAAAAAAATGAAGTCCCTTCTATCTTAGGTCGATCCACCTTTTTAGGAATTCAAATATTCTTGGAAACTCATATCAATTTGATCTCTAGTTCCTACCTTGATCACCCAGTTAAACTAAAGAGAAGAAGATAGAAGAGAAAAGAATGTCATTGTCCTCTAAGACTGCTAATCCTACATGCAGAGAAGAGAAGAAAGTCATGCATGCATGAGATTTATCAATTATGCATGCAAAGTTTTCTCTGCACTATACTCGTCATAACTGGAGAAGACTTGTTGAAGCACCTCCAAATCCAGCCCATCAACCCAACTATCTTCAAACTTGATCCTTTCTAATTCCGCAGCAACAAAACCTCTCATGTCTTTTAGCTACCCTTACCTCTTCTTTAATATCCATTAACAGATCTAACAACAGGTCTTCACCATCATCTCCTTTTTGCACAAACTCTTTAAACCTATCATCCCATTTCTCCTTTATTTGGCTCAAAGGTAGGCCCTCCTTTACCAGTATATCAACATTTACCTTAACAACAATAATTTCTTCTGACTCCTCAAACTGTTCATTCAGATCCTTGACAGGATCCTGAACTTCATTTTTATGCTTGTATAAAAAGTTCGATCTAAACCAAAGTATGTTGGAAGTCTTTTCCAAGAAATCTTTGTTGTCCTCTTCAAGTATTGACTGTTCTAGAAGAGTGGACTTAGGAAATTTTCTAACCTTTTTTAGCTTCTGGCTATATCCTTTGTACTCCTCTTGCTATTCTCCCAATACCTTGACATACAGGTTCATATCTTCTATTAATTCCTCTGTCATTTTGAGAACCTCAAAACTCTTATCCAGCACCTCACTTATTTCTTGATTTAATTTATCAGTCCACCTATCCAAAATCTCTACCTTACTCCTTACCTGTACCAAATCATCCACCTCTTTCTTACTAAGAAAAATTGGTGTCTCAATGGTGGCAACTTGTTGTGACCTCGGAGAAGAAACACTTTTCAAGAAATTATGCAATTGATCCAACTGAGCCTTAAGCTCATCCTTTCTCTGCTTATCTTTCATCATTCTGGATTTAGTGGATGAGGCTACCACATCTATTAAGTTCATCTGTTGATCTCTTGTGGGTCTCCCCAAGTTAACAATTCCCAACTAGTAATCAGTCAATTGCATGTCTCCCACATCCTTGTCTATCATTGGTATGGCACATTCAACAACAATTTCTCCTTTGTTGGTGAGTCTAGTGGAATGTAGGATTTTGGCCTTCTTCTTGGGCCTTTCTTTCTCAATTTCCTTCATCATATTGTCCCAATTGAGAGGCTGTGAAGGTGTCACTAATCTCTTTTGAAGATCCAATTTTAACCAAGTGGGAGCATCTGGAGTAGTGGTCATTATAGTTGAAGAAGAAGCAACAGTAGTAGTAGAGGGTGGTTGCACATTTACTTGAGGTTGAGAATCGACCCCTTGTATCTCTTGTTGTTCTTGCTCCATGTTTGTCTGAGCAAGCTTTTCAGCTTGATCCCTGTCTTTCTGTTCTTGTATCCTCTTCTCTTCTTCTTCCTTTTTCAACTTTTCTTCTTCTAATCTCTTCTTCTCTAGTTCTCGATTTCTCTCTTCCTCCAATGCCCTCAGTCTATCAACATCTTCCTTTTCCTTTTGTTGCTTAATCGGGTCGTCATCATCCTTCTCTTTTTGCAATTGTTTTGCTTCCTCTTTCTCTTTATAAGCCTCTTCAACAAGCTTCAATTTGGCCACAAGAACTTCCCTTTCTCTTCATTGCTTTGCCTTTTCTTCCTCCAAATCATGAATTTTCTATATTAACTCCATCTTATCATTTTCTTCTTTGATCCTAAGCTCTTACTCCTTTTTCCTTTGCTGCTTTTCCATTTCATCATCTCTTCATTTGGCTTCTACCTATTGTTGCTGGAGTAAGGCATCAGCTTGTGCCTTATCATCAAGTGCCTTTTGCTTCTCTATTGCCTCTGCATGTGCTTGATCGTCCAAAGCCTTCTTTTCCCTCTCAAATAGTACCCATTGATCCTCCTCCATTAGTACATGTTCAGTTTCCTCCTCTAGAGGCATATTTTCTTGTGCATCCTTCTTTGAAAAAGTCTCATCGGAGTCTATTCCAACATCATGGATCTCTAGCTCTACTTCTTTCCCCTTTAATGACTTAGCAATATCATGAAGAGTCCACTTAGGAATCTCTCCACTTTTCTGCTTTATAAGTGGGACTTGAGTAGATGACTCACCTAATGCTGGTGTTGAAGCCAGGGGTTCTATTTGGGCCTCCTTCTCCTGTGCCTCTGGTTCATCTTGAGTCGATGCTTCAAGCTCAATCTCTTCAATGTCATGAGGGAAGAATTCCAAGGGCTCCTTGGAAGAAAATTTCCTCTTGATTATTTTGTATCTCTTCCCCTTCTTAAGAGCCCATTCCTGAGGAGTTTTGGTTCTTAGGACAGCCCAGTGGATACTTCTATCCAAAACTCGCCTCCCTATTTGTTTAATATCAATAGTCTCCTCAACATCCCAGTCCACCAGATCCAAACTTTTGGTGCCAGTATTTAATGCTTCATATGATGGATCTAACACCACTCCATCATCTACTAATGTATCAGGGATGTCATCTTTGATCCCAAATTCTACCATGAGTGCAACAGGAAACCTCTCATAATTCCTTTTCCTGAGGTCATACTCATCCTGAAGATCCCTCTAGAAGTCTTCTAGCAGGTTGAAATGTTTCTCAAAAACTGAAGGGAGCAAAGCATTCATTTTCTTCTTTGGGTCAAAGTGTTTTCGAGGAGTGTACAAACCTAGCTTCAAATGTATCAATTCACTGCAAACTAGCTTAGCCACCACAAGATGCTGGCAGTTGTATTCACCGAATTGCATGGGAAACTTATGAAACCCTATTTTGTGCTCCAATCCAAATCGGGCATTGACCCCCAAAGCTTGATATAAAAATTCCATTAGAACCATCTTGTTGCTACAACATCTTGGAAGTAAGTTGAGATGACCTTCAAATCCAGCCAGTCTTAAATAAGTGAACTTGGGGTATTGGATATACCAGCATCCCCATTTCATGATAAAGGCCATAGCTTTTTGGATCAATCGATATCCCACATCTCCATTAAGATGGTTAATGATTACATATAAGAATGTATCATTAACCCTTCTAAATTGTGTTTCAGACACTTTTAGAGATAGCTGATCATAATTATCCCATACCTTCCTTTGTCCCTTAGCTTCTCCCAATATTCCCACTCTATTCAAACCTGGAATGATGCCTCCTCTGGCTACTGCAAAGACAACATAAGAATTCATAAAGAAGATCTTGGTTTCCCTTATTCTAGTTAACTGGTCATGAATACCATCAGAGACAACCATTGGCCAATCAAACTGTTGTTTGCTATTAAAGATGGTCTGAATGAAGGGAAACATCCATTCCTTAAAATTAAATGCATCCCTCTTCCCAAAGACTCTAGACAACATGATTATCAAGTTTGATACTTCTTTGTAGAATTCTGTCCTCTTTGGTTGATCATGAAGCTTGGTCAGAGACTTCTTCTTTGTTGTCAACCATTTCTTGTTCAAGTGAGATTTTTTGTCCTCCTTTTGTTTTCTATATATCTCTAAAGCTTTTGCCTCCTTTAATTGTACAAGGCTCTTTGGATCCGGGACACTAAACATTTGTTGAAACACTTGAGGGGTTAGATCAATGATAACATTATCCTGTTAATCCATACATTGCCTAGTGGCCGAATTGTAAGCTCATGTTGCTGTCATAGTCAACTCTACACACTGGATAGACAGAGGAAATAAGGTGATGTGAGCCAAACCAGACTCAACTATTCTTTGAGTTCTCCCTATTATATCCTCAACAAATGTTTCTGAATACAACTCCCCAAAATTGTATGAGCCTAGATTGGTGTTAGTTATATTAGACCAATCTGATTCCACTTTGCTTGCATTGACAATAGGACACCTATGGTTATACCTCAAAGTATAAGGTAACTTCTCCGGCTTATTATTCTTAGGCTTAGTTGTTGCCTTTGATGTTTTTGCAGGCCGTCTTTGGGAAGCTTCTCTTGATACTCCTAACATTCTTTAGCTTTCCTATAACAAAACCTCTAATTAGATCCTTGAATAAACATCACGAAGCATGCTTTAAAATCTTACCCTCCATATATATGACGAAGGCAGAACCAAGCATAAAAACATCTAAAATAGTCTCTTTTAAAACATTGTCAGGCTCGGAGCCAAAAATGTCATTTACAATAATAACAAGCGGGACCAGAGTCGGAAATGGAATGGCAACCGAAACCAGAACCGAAATGGAAACTGATTTGGTTTCTTTTAGATTTTCTAATTTCATATTCAGTTCTAGTTCCGCTTCCAACTAGGTTATCATTATTTTGAACAAATGCTTCTCACTATAAATAGAGTTAGAGACAAGATGGAAATGGAATCAATACTTATTGGAAAACATGGTTCAAATTCTGGATTGATTTCAATCCTACTTTCACCTAAAATAACCAAGACGTCATAAGTGATTTTAATAGTTTGATAGATAACTTCATGATTTAAGGACTAGGTTATATCAAAACAAAAGGGAGCTCAAACATAACCTAATAAGACCATCCCCATATGAGTGAAAGGTGACTGTACTTTTTAGGGCATCAGTTTTAAATTAAAAACACGAACACATAAATGAATCAAAACCCTAAACTAAAAACCCTTGATTTCAAATAACTAGGGCACGAATTTAACCCTTCTAAATTAACCAGAAAGAATGTGCAATAGATTCCTAAGTAAAAATGACAATTTACCAAACCCTACTCACTGTGGAATAGTAATTTAACCTACGCATTTAAAAGCTAGGGCAACACGATGTGGTCACGACTAAAACATGAAAATGACTGTGTTAAAAACAAACAAATAGGAAACAAAACTAGAAAAGTCAAATGAAAACAAGAAAACTTAAACAAAAAGAGAAACAAACCGAAACACACAAAATTACAGAGGAATTTGTACGAAACCAAACAATCCAAGATGAATAGAAATGGAAAATGTGAAAATAAAAAGAAGAACGAGAATAGAATACCCTACCTCAAATGGAAATAAATAGGTTAACTTCCTGAAGCAATCTGCATGCAACAGTCTCTATTTCAATCAATTCACTCACACAAAAGCTTCACTGTAACTCTAGTTCACTCTTCAATCTCTTAACAATAGTGTTAATAACTATGTGTTAATCCCTAATTAAGGTAAAACTCAGAGTTTCACGCATGCATGGCACCTGTCATTAATGCAATAAATGCAGTAGAGTGGAGTCAAAACTGCAAAAGGAACTGGCACATTACTACTGTGTGACTTTAGTAAAGTCAATGACCAAGAAACGATGGGAGCAGAATCAGAATGAAAATGTTTTTGGAAACTTGAGTAATTTCCCAACTTGGTTCCCATTCCAGGTCTAGTTCCACCAACAAAGAAGAAAGCGAAACAAAACATCAAAATAAAACCAAAAGACCGAAACAAAAAAACTTAACATAAAAAACCTAGTTTAAAATGAAAGACCAAAAAACAGAGGCGGAGACAGAACGGGAATTGATTTTGAAACTTTGAATAAAAACGAACTTAACTTCCTCCCCGGCTCTGGCTCCGACAAAGACAAAACAAAAAATTCAAAAGAAAAATTGTCGGGATGGGAACCAGAATGAGTTTTGAAAGAAAATATTAAAACCCAATTCGGTTCTGGTTCCAGTTCCGACAGAACAAACCAAAGAAAAAAAAAGTGTTAGAAAAGAAAGACTCCCAACTTTGTTTGAAAAAAAACCAAGGATAAAAACATAAAGTGGGACCTATTTTGACCAAGGCAAAAGATGGGGTGGTTATGCAAGGCATAACAAATGGCGACTCGGGTAGGAAAATGGTTTACAAATTTTTAAGATACCCAAAGAAAATTTCAGTCACCCTAAAACTACTTGGCTTATGAAGCATGCTAATCTTGAATAAGATCATATATATCTAGAATAAGGTTGAGATGGAATCTCAGATGTATGTTGCTCATGAGTTATTTCCAAATATGAGTGTGTGCATTTATTATGCATCATTCTTTTATAGATACTTTCTCTACTCCTGAACAACTATACCTAAGATTCAAGCTACTTAGGTTGAGTCCTTTAACTATCATGTAATTAAATCTTGGGTATTGCTCCACTACCAGACAGGTGTCCATAGCCCCGATGGAGATACCTCTAGTTCTCTCAAAGCATCGCTCTACTACCAGCTATGCGTCCATAGCCCCGATAGAGATACTTGATTACCCATATGATATTGAGTTTTCCTCTTCTTTCTTTCTTTTGATTATCATTTTTTTTTACTCAAGCTTCACTTGTGGAAATCTTTTATGCACCTTCCTCAATACTCAAACACAATGGATCTGAAATATGGGTTGAGAACTATAACGGATTTCATGATAGTCTTGGAATCGGATTTTTCACTTGAATCAAAAGTAGACCCATCCTAGAAAAGATAGGCATTTACTTGGGCAGATGTTTTTCTAATTTGGTGACAGATTTTTTATCCTAATTCATGAGATATTCACAATGTATCTTCTATCCTCAATAAATTTTCAAACCTAGGTTAGAATGATCATAAAACATAAGTTTTAGAATGAAATCCTTTTCAATGGTGATGATAAAAACACCTAAACCAATTTCTCTCCTAGTACTAGTAGCATACTTTGAATAACAACCCCTTGTCTTGAGATGAACAAAATGAGGATCCCCAACGAAACAAGACAAAACAAAACAAAGAAAAACAAACAAAAAGAACAAACAAACAAAAAATAAAAACATAAACTTAATTGCATATGATACAGTATAATACATTTTCTTTAAAACATCAAACCTTCTATGCACCAAAATAGTGCTTGAGAAACTGACCATTAACTGGTAATGGAACAGGCTCTCCTGTTAAGGTACTTAAACGAAAAGAATTCTCACCTAGTATCTCAGCCACTTGATACAAACCTAACTAGAGTCTATCAAACTTCTGGTGATCTCCTTTCTTTTCTCTAGATTTATCCTATAGTAATACAAGATTTGATATCCTAAAAGATTTTATCTTGGCTCTTTTGTCAAACCAACGTTTGACGATAGCCTGATGCTTAGAGAATTGCTGCAAAGCAGCATCTCTTTGTTCTTCCATGTTAAGCAAATTACGTAATCTAACCTCAATCCTATCATCCTTGGTATAAAATTCTTGCATGAACTTAAGAACATGTATCTGTAAATGGATCAAGAAGACAGGGTCTTGGCCATAGACTAACTTAAAAGGTGAGTTTCCTAGAGCTGCTTTGATTCGGGTCCGATCTGCCCATAAGGTAAATCTCAACTGGGTGTGCCAGTCTCTAGGATTATTTTCTAGCAATTTTCTTATCACTTCCAACAAGTTTTTATTAGTGGAATCAGCCACTCCATTTCCCTGAGGGTAGTAATTAGATGAATACTTCAAAACAATTTTATGCTCATATGCCCATTGAATGAATTCAGCAGAAGAAAAAGCAGGGCCATTATTACATACCAAAGCAAATGGAACTCCAAACCTGGTTGTGATGTTCTCAGTCAAAAACTTGATTAACACCTCTATGGTGCTATTTTTGTAGGGTTGGGCCTCAGTCCACATTTACAGTAGTCAGTTGCAGTGAAGATGAATTTATGTCCTACAAAATAATTGGGATTAATAACACCTACAAAATCCAAGGCCCATTGAGCAAACGGCCTTACCTCATACATTGGTTGCAAAGGAATTGCAAGATTTATTTCCCTGGGTGCATAAGTTTGGCATACATGACAAGTTCTGACATGTTGGTGTGCATCCCGAAATACATAAGGCCACTAATAGCCTGATCTAAGAATCTGATGGGCCAAAGCATCCTTAGATCCATGTCTTGTTCCATGTCTTCCATGGAACTCATAAATAGCATTCTTGGCCTCTTGCTAATCTAAACAGTGCAAGTAAATCCCTTGAAAATTATTTTTGTAGATGGATCCCCCATTAAGCATATAATGAGCACTCTCCATCCTTAATGCTCTCCTCTGAGTAGCATTCATTTCTTTTGGACATCTATATTTAAGGAGGAAGAAAATAAAATCTGTGTACCAGGGATCCTTGGTAGACGACAGGACGGTGTACTGTTGACAAGTGATATTTTTATCCACATCTACCATTGATTTTGATAAACCTTGCCCTCAAACAAGCTTCATTGGATGAATATCTAAGTCAAATTCTTGTAGGATTTCCATCCACTTCCCTCTTCGTTCTCCTAATTCACTTTGCATCAGAAGAGACTTCACAACTGGATCTGGAACTATAGCCATTACTTGACTTCGAAGAATGTAATGTTTGAACTTCTTTATTGCTCGTACTAATGCAAAGGCTTGTTTTTCCAGTGGTGAGTATCTTACTTCTGCATTCTTAAAGGGAGAGCTCATGAAGACAATAGGTCTTTCTTCTCCCTCTCCTTTTTGTTGTGTTAACACAACTGCACATGAATGGTCAGATGCAAAAGAATAGATATAAAAAGGTTTTAAATAATCTGGGCTTGTCAAAACCAGTGCGTTAGATATTAACTATTTGATCTACGAGAAAGCAGATTTAGCCTCTTCACTCCACTCAATATTTGTGTCTTTCTTCACCATTTCATTTAGAGGTTTGACAATCCCCACAAACCCTGTTATAAACTTTCCAACAAAATTGATCCTACCAAAGAAGGATCTCATTTCTTTCTTGCTGCTTGGCCTTGTCAATTTCAAGATGGCCTCCACTCAATCAGGGTCAATGGATATCCCTTCTTCTGATATGATGTGACCCAAGAGTTTCCCTTGAGATACTCCAAACACACACTTCTTTGGATTAAGAGAGACACCATAACTTATACATTTCTTAAGAACTTTTTCTAGATCAACAGCATGGTCTTCTCTATTCTTAGAAAAGATGATTAAATCATCCACATAAATAATTATACACTTTCCTATCAAATCCTTGAAGGCTACACCCATTTCCCTTTGAAAGGTCACTCCAACATTGATAAGAGAAAATGGCATCCTCCAATAGGAAAATGTGCCCCATTTGGTGGTGAAAGTTGTTTTCATTCTATGCTCATGACTGACAAGAACTTGATTGTAGCAAAAATAACCATCCAAGAATGACATCATCTGAGATCCATTAACCTTTTGTAATACTTCATCCAGAGAAGGCAATGGATAATTATCTTTCTTAGAGGCTTTGTTTAGATTCCTGAAATCAACACATAATTTGATCTCACCATTCTTTTTGCGTACAAGAACTAGATTTGCCACCCAAGTAGAATGTCTAACAGGAAAGATTATCCTTGCAGATAGGAGCTTTTGCATCTCTTTCTGAATCAGGGGCTCAATTAAAGCATTGACCGGGCATTGCTTCTGATGAAAAGTTTGGCTTCTGGCTTCACAGGTATGGTATGTGTGATCACCGAAGTGTCAAAGGTTTTCAGGTCATCATAACTCCAAGCAATGGCTTCAATGTTCTGCTCCAAAACCTTGACTATCTTGTCTTTAATTTCTTGAGGACAGGTCTTTCCTATAAGAGCACTCCTTTCAGGGCCTGATTGAGTCAAATTAACAGATTCATACTTCCCTCCATCACTCTCTGTAGGAACCCTTTAACGAGCTTGTGGGTCGGAGTCAAATATTCTCTCCAAAGCTACCATCCCTTTTGGAATATTATTGCTCTTTAAATCCAATATCCCTTTTGGACTCTCTTTCTCAAGATCCCAGTCTCCTTGATCTCTTTTAGATTGATCGATTATCTTCCCTTCAAAAACATCAGAACTTGCCAAAAAGGCCAATATATGTTGATCATCATCAAATACCTAAAATCTTTGTACATTATCAAGGAGTGCTAAGACTGAAATTAGTTCAACTGAAAATCTCTTTAGATTAGAATCTTGCATGGGTTCCAACATGCTAGCAGCAATAGCAAGTGCATCTACAATTTGATTAGCTTCTCTAGGGATTATACTAATCCCAAAAGCAGCAAAGTCTTCAATTAAATTCCAAACTTTGTTTTTGTACACAACCAGTCTTTTGTTATAACATGTATATTGGATACGTACATGTTTTACAATCACCTCATAATCCCCCATAACTATGAGAGTCATAACCTTCTTTTTATGAGCAAACATAAGGCCTCGAGCAAGTGCTTCATACTCAACAACATTTTTTGTGCAACAAAACTGCAATCATTAAGATGCAAAGTAAGTTTTCCCTTTCGGGTTGGTTATTTCAATCCCTGCTCCACTTCCTGCTTTAGATTTGAAACCATCGAATTTAAGAGTCCACAATTGGTCTTTGGATGGGATTTCTTTCTTTTTAGGGACAATAGGGGATGAATTACTTGAAATGTGTGGCAGCTCAGACTTTTGCTGGTTATCAAAAATTGACTTGGGACAAAACTCACTTGAATATTTTTCTGTGTTTTCAACTTGCTCAGAAATCAATTCCCGAACAACTTATTGTGTTAAATTGTAATCCAACTCATCTTTCATCATGCTTTGGGAATTGGCAAAGTATCTGGGGTAGGTGTATTGAATGGGAATTGAGACACCTCAACCTCTTCTTGAATTTTAGAGCTTAGAATCTAAGTTTGCTCTACTAGTGAGGAATCTCCCTCTTGAGAAAGGCTAGTCTTGGTGAGAATGGTAGCATCCTTGACCTGGAAAGAAAACTCATTGACAGGAGTTTGGGTTCCTCTTGACATATTTGTTGAGGTTGGTCTACATGACTTAAGATATCTAGGCATGATTGACACGTTAACTCTGAATGATTATGATAATGAATCCTACACCAATTAGGAAGTAACAAACTACTCAAACTAGCTTCTTCTCCTAAAACCAACTTATCTTGTTGTAATTTCCTTATTAGAACCTGTTGGTTGATGCAGATCATTGGGTCACTATGTTCTAGGGGCGATGTATCCCCAGGATTAAGTATAGAGAAAATAAGGACTTCCTCTTGTTTGTAAACTCCTATTTCAGTCTCAAAGTATGCTACTTTATTTGAAGCATCATACTCTGTAATCATATGCTTGAGTCTTGGTTCACTCTCAATCCTTATCTATGTTGTAATCCCTATCCAAGGTAACCACATGTGAGAGAAATCCAAAGACAAATATCCCCCAATACTTTTCATCAGCTCTCGACTTAGGAGCATACAATATGTCTCTGAGATATCAGCCACTTGGATATCTATGTAGGTCTGGATCCTTGGATCCGATCCAACCTGTACATGCATGCTCTTTAGTCCTCCTATATTATTGACCTCGATTTTGTCTAATTGAATCACTTTCTTATTGGTTGGGATAAGACTTAATCCTAACTTCTTACATATTGAAAAGGGCATAACATTTCTCGATGCTCCAGAGTCCAATAAACAATTATGCAAATTCTTTCCAAAAATCCTTAAACTTAAAAGAAAAGGTGGGGTACTGGTCTTATCTTTATAGATGGTTGCATTTTCCTCCTTCATGGGAGTCACTTTACCTTTCCCTTTTAAGTAGTTTGCCTCCTCCAGGGCCTTCAATACCACTTCATGATGTCAAAGAATGACAATGATGTCTTTTGTCTCTGTAGTTCTGCAATAAAATGAAATTCTAAGTCATTCCTCACTTGATATTTAGGAAAAGGAGGCGGATTACCTCTATTTTGAGAGTTAGAAGATCCCTTTGGTGGTGGTGGGTTATTATCTATATTTTGGTTAGGTGGGACCATATTGTTTGGAGGTGCAGATGTAGTAAATGGGACCTTATTCTGATTTCTCAGAAAATGACCACCTTTAGACTGAAAGGCTTGGGCATCATACACATCCTCCTCTGGCTCATTGTCTCCCTGCATGGGAAATTGGTATTTCTCTTCAATAGTCTCATAAGTCATAGCAGTACTTACTCACCCATTATCCTAATTGGAATTTCCTGTTAGAGGATGGGCATCAGCTTGTGCAATCTTTACAATTTTCTCCATTTTTGGGCAATTAACCTCAGAATGTGTTGTAGTATTGTGTAGCCTACACCAATTAGTCATGAAATTAAGATCAGCTACATTAGCAATATGTGATCTCTCCTCACCTGGCTGATAATTATGGGGAACTCCCCCATTGTTAGGTCCAGTATTCCATTGCCTATTGTTGTTGTTGAACCTCTGGTTATATCCTTTGTTCTGATTTTGGTAATTTTGGTTAGAGGAATTCTAATTTTGAAAGTTCTGGTTGGTGTTCTAATTCCCATTCTAGTTGGAGTAATTTCCTTGATTGTTGTAACCTCCCTGGTTTTGATAATTCTGATTTTGGTTGTGGGGAGGGTTTTTCCTAAGTTGTGCCATGTCATTAGACATTTGAGATAGAGTCTTCTTGAGATTTTCTAGCTCACTAGTCAGTTGAACAGTTTGTTCAATTTGCACATTATGCACTATGGATGGGGAATGAACATGGGTTGATCCTCCTACTTGTTGTTGATTGTGAGGTTGTTGGGAAGAATCTTGCATGCCATTTTCAAAAAAGGGCATGGTAGGTGGAGCTTGTAACTCAGACACAAGTCCGTATTGGGAGTAAGAAATCCCTAGGACAGTGTTGTACAATGGTGGGTTAGGCATCTAATAATTCATGGGAGGGAGAGTTGCTCCTAAACCTCTTGATTGCAAACTTATATGCTATTGCAATTTGATAGATAAATGATAAACCTTAGATAGGGAGTCAATCTCATTGGCTTGATAAGTTCTCTATAAGAATAAGCCAATCAAGGGATCAACGACTCTTAAATAAGCCTGAATGGCAATATTCTTGGCTACTAAGTAAGGATCTTGCAACCTATGAAACATCCTTTGGAGCCTAGTGTTGAATAAAGGCAATGGATCATGATGTTCCTTTCTTATGGTGGCAAATTGGTGATACAAGATGGCAGGGTCTACATAAACCTAGAATTGATTAATGAATGTATTTTCTAAATCTATCCAACCCAGAATAGATCCCCGAGGCAGATTTTAGTACCAGTTATATGCCATATCCCCCAAACAATAAGGAAAAAATATACATACCACGTCCTAATGAGCGACTTGAGAATGTGTACAATATTCTTTGAATGCTTGTATGTGCTCCTCAACACTTCTTGATTTTCCAAGTATGTACTTGGGAAAAAAAAATTCTGGGTTCTTCGGAAAATCATGGATTCCTCCTGGAATAGTCCCTAATGGACAGGGGTTATTCACAAAATAAGCCATGTGTAGAATTGGTTGAGCAGGTGGTGATATAGGCTGAATTGGTGGTGATATTGGCCTAACCAGTGGGGGTGATGTAGGTTGAACTGGTGGTGGTGTAGGTGGATTTTGTTGAAATCCAGGTGGAGTAAGTCATGGTGACAATGTAGGTATCAATATTCTATGAGCATGGGCTCTAGGTCTGACCGAGGTTTGAAGTTCTTCAAATGGTTCAGGATTAGTAGAGGATCTGAGAATCCTCCCGTATTTCTCCGGTGAAAATGACATAAACAACTTTAAACATATTATTTCTACTCTATTTCTCCTAAAAAAGAAAGACAACATATAGTAGCCTAAATCCCAAGGTCCTGGTAGTTGGTTCTCAACTGTCTTGTGTCACTCAATCGGTCCATGCAACTGTAATATTCAAGGGGCTTGTTCTGGTAATAAAGAATGCAAGCAATGACTTATTCATCGAACTGTTCTTAATAAAGAAAGGGGGTTTTAAACAAAAGAATAAGATAGATCAGGGCACACATCAATAAACATGAATAAAACTTATCTAATATCTAGACATATATCTTCAACAACGAATGTTCTTCCAACAAATCAAAAAAACCATATCATGATAAAATTTATAGAATAATCCATACTATTGCATACATCTAAGGTGCTTAATTTAACATCACAAACACACATCATAAATATTTCAAAGATAAAAGAACACACTCTCATTTGTTGCCAAGACCATAGATCAACAGACTTCAATAAATTCAATTCACAGATAATCTAATGAAATAATCTTTAAATTTGGTTTCTTCTAACGATTTTTATCACAAAAGAAACACTTATGCTTCAACACAATCACTGGAAAATAGATAGACTATAATTCATCAACCTTATCAAATAAAACTCACTTCCAACACCATATTGCGTAAAAACTTGTAATTATATTCAACTGTAAACAAAATAACAAAGTATCTCTATACAAACTATGAAAATTCTATCTCCTACTATCAGGTGGCTAATCTTATTCTCATCAGCCAACCCTTACAATATGATAGGTCTCAAAGGTATTTATAGATGCACAAAAAAATTGAAGTCCCTTCTATCTTAGGTCAATCCACCTTTTTAGGAATTCAAGTCTTCTTGGAAACTCAGATCAATTTGATCTCTAGTTCTCGCCTTGATCATCTAGTTAAACTAAAGAGAAGAAGATAGAAGAGAAAAGAAAGTCACGCGCTTCTAAGACAGCCAATCCTTCATGCGAAGAAGAGAAGAAAGCTATGCATGCATGAGATTTATCAATTATGCATGTGAAGTTTGCTCTGCACTATACTCGTCATAACTGAAGAAGACTTGTTGAAGCACCTCCAAATCTGGCCCATCAACCCAACTATCCTCAAATTTGATCCTTTCTAATTCCACAGTAGCAAAACCTCTCATGTCTTTTAGCTTTGTTAACTCCCTTTTAGCTGCCCTTATCTCTTCTTTAATATCCATTAACCGATATAACAACAGATCTTCACTATCATCTCCTTTTTGCATGACCTCTTTAAACCTATCATCCCATTCCTCCTTTATTTGGCTCAAAGGTAGGCCCTCCTTTATTGGCATATCGACATTTACTATAACAAAATTAATTGCTTCTAACTCCTGAAACTGTTCATTTAGATCCTTGACAGAATGTTGAACTTCATTTTTATGCTTGTATAAAAAGTTTGATCTAAACCAGAGTATGCTGGAAGTCTTTTCCAAGAAATCTTTGTTGTCCTCTTCAAGTATTGACTGTTCTAGAAGAGTGGACTTAGGCAATTTTCTAACCTCTTTCAACTTCTGGCTATATCCTCTATACTCCTCTTCCTGTTCTCCGAATACCTTGACATACTGGTTCATCTCTTCTATTAATTCCTCTCTCATTTTGTGAACCTCAAAACTATTATACAACACCTCACTTATTTCTTGATTTAATTTATCAGTCCACCTATCCAACATCTCTGCCTTACTCCTTACCTATACCAAATCATCCACCTCTTTCTTACTAAGAAAAATTGGTGTCTCAATGGTGGCAACTTGTTGTGACCTCGAAGAAGGAACACTTTTCAAGAAAGTATGCAACTGATCCAACTGAGCCTTAAGCTCCTCCTTTCTCTGCTTATCTTTCATCATTCTGGATTTAGTGGATGAGGCTACCACATCTATTAAGTTCATCTGTTGACCTCTTGTGGGTCTCCCCAAGTTAACAGTGCCCAACTGGTAATCAGTCAATTGCATGTCTCCCACATTCTTGTCTATCATTGGTATGGCACATTCAACAACAATTTCTCCTCTGTCAGGGAGTCTAGTGGAATGTAGGATTTTGGCCTTCTTCTTGGGCCTTTCTTTCTCAATTTCCTTCATCATATCATCCCAATTGAGAGGCTGTGAAGGTGTCACTGATCTCTTATGAAGATCCAATTTTAACCAAGTGGGAGCACTTGGAGTAGTGGTAATTATAGTTGAAGAAGAAGCAAAAGTAGTAGTAGAGGGTGGTTGCACATTTACTTGAGGTTGAGAATCAACCCCTTGTATCTCTTGTTGTTCTTTCTCCATGTTTTTCTGAGCAAGCTTTTCAGCTTCATCCCTATCTTTCTGTTCTTGTATCCTCTTCTCTTCTTCTTCCTTTTTCAACTTTTCTTCTTCTAATCTCTTCTTCTCTAGTTCTCGATTTCTCTCTTCCTCCAATGCCCTCAGTCTATCAACATCTTCCTTTTCCTTTTGTTGCTTAATCGGGTCGTCATCATCCTTCTCTTTTTGCAATCGTTTTGCTTCCTCTTTCTCTTTATAAGCCTCTTCAACAAGCTTCAATTTGGCCACAAGAACTTCCCTTTCCCTTCGTTGCTTTGCCTTTTCTTCCTCCAAATCATGAATTTTCTATATTAACTCCAACTTATCATTTTATTCTTTGATCCTGAGCTCCTGCTCCTTTTTCCTTTGCTTCTTTTCCATTTCATCAGCTCTTCATTTGGCTTCTACCTATTGTTGCTAGAGTAAGGCATCAACTTGTGCCTTATCATCAAGTTCCTTTTGCTTCTCTATTACCTCTGCATGTGCTTGATTGGCCGAAGCCTTCTTTTCCTCCTCAAATAGTACCCACTGATCCTCCTCCAGAGGCATATTTTCTTGTGCATCCTTCTCTGACAAAGTCTCATTAGAGTCCGTTCCAACATCATGGATCTCCACCTCTACTTCTTTCCCCTTTAATGACTTAGCAATATCATGAAGAGTCCCCTTAGGCATCTCTTCACTTTCCTACTTTGTAAGTGGGACTTGAGTAGATGACTCACCTAATGTTGATGTTGAAGCCACGGTTTCTGTTTGGGCCTCCTTCTCTTGTGCCTCTGGTTCATCTTGAGTCGATGCTTCAAGCTCAATCTCTTCAATGTTAGGAGGGAAGAATTCCAAGGGCTCCTAGGAAGTAAATTTACTCTTGATTCTTTTGTATCCCTTCCCCTTCTTAGGAGCTGGTTCCTGAGGATTTTTGGTTCTTAGGATAGCCCAGTGGATACTTCTATCCAAAACTGGCCTCCCTATTTGTTTAATATCAATAGTCTCCTCAACATTCTAGTCCACCAGATCCAAACTTTTGGTGCCAGTATTTAATGCTTCATATGATGGATCTAACACCACTCCATCATCTACTAATGTATCAGGGATGCCATCTTTGATCCCAAATTCTACCATGAGTGCAACAGGCAACCTCTCATAATTCCTTTTCCTGAGGTCATACTCATCCTGAAGATCCGTCCAAAATTCTTTTAGCAGGTTGAAATGTTTGTAAAAAACCAAAGGCAGCAAAGCATTCATTTTCTTCTTTGAGTCAAAGTGTTTTCGAGGAGTGTACAAACCTAGCTTCAAATGTATCAATTCACTGCAAACTAGCTTAGCCCCCACAAGATGTTGGCAACTGTATTCATCCAATTGCATGGGAAACTTATGACACCCTGTTTTGTGCTTCAATCCAAATCGGGCATTGACCCCCAAAGCTTGATATACAAATTCCATTAGAACCATCTTGTTGCTACAACATCTTGGAAGTAAGTGGGGATGACCGTCAAATCCAGCCATTCTTAAATAAGTGAACTTGGGGTATTGGATATACCAACATCCCCATTCCATGATAAAGGCCATAGCTTCCTGGCTCAATCTGTATCCCGCATCTCCATTAAGCTTTTTAATGATTACATATAAGAATGTATCATTAACCCTTCTAAATTGTGTTTCAAACACTTGTAAAGATACCTAATCATAATGATCCCATACCTTCCTTTGTCCCTCAAATTCTCCCAATATTCCCACTCTATTCAAACCTAGAAAGATGCCTCCTCCAGCTGCTGCATAGACAACATAAGAAGTCATAAAGAAGCTCTTGGTTTTCCTTATTCTAGTTAACTGGTCATGAATAGCATCAGAGACAACCATTGGCCAATCAAAATATTGTTTGCCATTAAAGATGGTTTGAATGAAGGGAAACATCCATTCCTTAAAATTAAATGCATCCCTCATCCCAAAGGCTCTAGACAACATCATTATCAAGTTTGATACTTCTTTGTAGAATTTTGTCCTCTTTGGTTGATCATGAAGCTTGGTCAGAGACTTCTTCTCTATTCTCAACCATTTCTTGTTCAAGTGAGCTTTTTTGGCCTCCTTTTGTTTGCTATATATCTCTAAAGCTTCTGCCTCCTTTAACTGTACAAGGCTCTTTGGATCCGGGACACTAAACATTTGTTGAAACACTTGAGGGGTTAGATCAATGATAACATTGTCCGATGAATCCATACACTTCCTAGTGGCTGAATTGTAAGCTCATGCTACAGTCATAATCAACTCCGGGCACTGGATAGACAAAGGAAATAAGGTGATGTGAGCCAAGCTAGATTCAACTATTCTTTGAGTTCTCCCTATTATATCCTCAACAATCTGTACGCAACAGTGTCTCTTTCAATCGATTCACTCACACAAAAGATTCACAGCAACTCTAGTTCACTCTTCAATCTCTTAACAATAGTGGTAATAACTATGCGTTAATCCTGAATTAAGGTAAAACTCAGAGTTTCACGAATGCATGACACCTATCATTAATGCAATAAATGCAGTAAAGTGGAGTCAGAACTACAAAAGGAACTGACACATTACTACTATGTGACTTCCGTAAAGTCAATGACCAAGAAATGACGAGAGTGGAATCATAATGAAAACGGTTTCGGAAATTTGAGTAATTTCCCAACTTGGTTCCTGTTTCGGGTCCAATTCCGCCAACAAAGAAGAAAGCGAAACAAAACATCAAAATAAAACCAAAAGACCGAAACAAGAAAACTTAACATAAAAAACCTAGTTTAAAACGAAAGACCAAAAAGCAGAGGTGGAGATGGAACGAGAATTGATTTTGAAACTTCGAATAAAAACAGACTTAACTTCCACCCCTGCTCCGGCTCTGACAAAGACAAAACAACAAATTCAAAAGAAAAACTGTCGGGATGGGAATCAGAATGAGTTTTGAAAGAAGTTCTTAAAACCCGATTCGGTTCCAGTTCCAATTCTGGTTCCGATAGAACAAACCAAAGGAAAACAAAGTGTTGGAAAAGAAAGACTCCCAACTTTGTTTGAAAAACAACCAAGGATAAAAACATAAAGGGGGACCCATTTTGACTGAGGCAAAAGATGGGGTGGTTATGCAAGGCATAATAGGTCTCCTCTTCCTGTGGTAGGCATAGTACAACATGACGCTTAGGCTTTGTGACATGGTTTAACTGCCTCCTGTGGATCGTGATCTTTTATAAATCCAACGGTTGTATCGAGCATTAACGGGTTGATCTTTTGGTGCAATGGTAGCTTCATGTGCAACATTGTACCCTGATGCTCAGCCTGGTGGTTATCAAACACAACAAAAAATTTGTGTGATCTACCTGCATCCCCTACTGTTGGATCTGAAGTTGCTGGTCTTTGACTAAATGCAGATGTGCCCTTTCGAGGACATTATCGAGCAATATGACCCTCCTAACCACACGAGAAGCACCATGTACCCTTAACAAAAAAACTACCACCTGGGGGTGCATTAGACTACATAACACTACCCCTATTAACTGTAGACTATGAAATTTGGGCTGGCTGATCAAAGCGATAACACTTGTTGCACCTCCAATTCTCATCTCTCCTAGAATGAAACCTATCACCTTGTCAATACTCAGAGCTCTTATGTTTTAACTGAGAATTTTGTTGTTGACCACCCTTAGAGGGTGCTTGGTGACTCCTAGAAGGACCTACTGACTGCGTCTGACCACCATGAGAATTGAATCTTGCTAGGTGTGCATTGCCAATTTGAACCCTTGTCTTACCACCTGAAGCCATAGCCAAATTTTCCTCAACTATCCAAGCTTTCTTTGCATCCATCTCCATAGTTTTCGGCTCAAATACTCGAACAACACCATTGATTCGGGCATTCAATCCCCTGATAAAGTGTTGTACTAACATACCCTCATCATCACCTATGCTCGCATACTACTTGAGCTCATAAAATCTCTGTTGGTACTTCTCAACTAAAATTGTCATCTTCCTCAGATCATGGAACTCATCCACACGATGTTGTCGCCAATGATCAAACAAGAATCGATCTTTGAATCTCTCTAAGAACATCTCCCATGAGACCGAGTCTATATCCAAATGGAGCCTCTGCTCCTCCAAATGCCACCACATGGAAGAAAAACCTCGAAGATGCATGATACTGCACCTAGCCTTGGTATTGCTACCATATGGGTGCATAGCGAAACACCTGTTCAGATCAATTAACTAGGTTTTAGCCTCCAAACCACTACTAGTCCCGTCAAATGTAGGAGGATGAGCTCTGAATAGATCTCTCATATGTCTAGCTAAAACTACCTCTTGCTCTACAATAACCTCCTTTCTCCTAGGATACCTCTCCCTCTCCCTAGCTGTCAATTTCTCACCCTGTGGTCTTGGACCAAGAAAACCAAGAATTTCCTCAAGTAAGTGATGCATCTATGCACCATCTAATCCTGACTGTTCTAGGTTTTGATCTCCACCTCCCTGATTATTCTGGGAACTTTATTGTTCCTCATGGTCAGACTCGTGGGAACTGTGAGGGGGAGAGTCATGGCGATTAGCCCCACAACCACCACCACAACCTCTACCGCATCTGCGTCCTCGACCTCGACCCCTGCCTCTAGGAATTATCCTACACAGACACCACCAAAGACAAATCCATGGTATTAGATGAGGTCAAAAACGGAAAGCGTAAACTTCAAAATCTATACATCTAATACAACTTAATTAGCTCTTTTATATACCCAAAGCACCCAGTGTTTGAACTTGGGCTCTGATACCATGTGTAATGCCTCGCCATAGGACCCTAGAGGAAAAAATGCCATCTACACATATAATGATACATTTTTTTTTTTGAAAGTGCATTAAGCACACTATTGTAATTATAACACTTAACACTGATATAATCTAAGTCCTCTAAGGCCCATGACTACACTACTAGGATTCCCATAAATCAGATTATGAAGAGATAAAATTCATAACATCAAATTAAACCAACTAGCATTGAGAACTATCCATCTCAACAATAATAATGAATAATAAGATCATCAATTTTGCTATCATAAATAATAGTCAATATGAATCTAACATTGAATTTACAAGAGTATGTAACAAGAATGACAACCATATCCAAGCTTACATAAGTTCTATAATACCAACATGAACCACCTTCAGGTACCATAAAGTATTAAGTAGTACCTCAAGATAAGATATCCTTAGTGACTTCTCAAGATAACAAAACCCCAAGAAGGCACTCCTCAAGATATCAAATCTTGAGTACTTCTCGTTATCCATGATGCCCTCAAGGTACACTGTCTAAAGTACTCACTTGAATTAAAACATATATCTAAACTTTCTAATGCTGAAGTAACATCATTCATCATAATGAATCCTCTATAGAAACCATTTAGTTTAGTATCATTAACTTGATCGAATATAATAAAAGTTCTACAATAAGTTACAAGGTTGCAATATTACATCAAGAATAACAATTTCTCCCCGAACACAGGAGGAGAGTACATCAAATAAAAAGTACATGATTCATCATCAACTATGATATAATGCACGTACAAGAGTAACAATCCATATGAACTGGTACACTGTGAAGGTATTCGATCCAGAAGAAGTCATCACAATCACGAACCAGAAGAGGGAACCCAATGGAGAACAAAACACTTTCCATCCAATCATGTGGAACCCAAAGGTCCACCTCCCATGCTAGGAGATAGAAAAGGGTCCCACCATCACAATCAGGAAAGGAAAAAAGACAACCCAATGTTGAAAAGAAATCAATGTACAAGTAGGGATTAACATCAAACGACAATGACATTACTTCTAGAGGCACACAACATCAAGGGAATCAAGAGTCAAAGGAACACAAGCTTGTCGTAGGAGGAGTGTCATCACATAGTTTAGATGGGTTACCTAAGCAGATCTTCCTAGGCCCCGGTCCCCATCCTGGGTTACCCTGGTAGCTTCTATTGATCTTCGGCCCCTCATGCAAACCTATGCAGAATGAACAAACCCCTCATGAGGACGAGGCAGTTGATTTTTACATTCTAGGCCTTCTTGACTCATCCCGAGCCTATACAAGTGCATGGGTCATGAGTGAGGCATTAACTTATCTTATTTATTCATATAACTACCCAACCCCCTAGTTACTTTTTAGGTTATTGCTTGATTACAAAATTCCCCACATGGGTTACCCAGGCACCACTTTGTGCATCAGACCCATTGAGAGCCACTCCCCTACTAACAACAAGGATACCCTAATACAAAAATAACAAGGCCACTTGCACAATCACAAAAATCACTCACATAAACATTATGGTGAGGCATAACCTTTCCCGCTCACATATTCTAACCACAAGAGTGAACGTCTAGTGCAAGGATCAGGATCAACAATTATTCCATGAATACAAAATACTCATCACATGGGGATAACAAGGATAAAATCAAAGACCACTTCCCTTAGCCCTTGGAAGACTTCAAAACTCCCTTCGCAAGACGACTAACATATAGATCCAAAATCCCACAGTTCATTCTTAATCAACAAACATGCACTTCACTTCACATAAACAATTTAAACAGTAATATAAATGTAAAATCAAGAGTGGGATCTACTCTTCGATACCAAGTCACCAGAATTTTAAAACACTAACAATTTGACCAATAATAAAATCATGGAAGCATAGTGCTAGAAAATATGTTCCGTTCTATATTTTCCTAGTAATCAACATAAACTGAATTTATTCTAATGTATAATCTATTTCTTCCATTTATACACAATCAATTCTTCCTTTAATATTTATACTCCCAAGTTTAATATTTCACTACTCTTACAAATTCATACCAAAGTATATACCATATGATCACATATAAATATATATATATATATATATACACTGGACTATTAAATAAAAATCTGATTTAAAAACCAATACAAAACTTAAATTCACCATGATATCGTAATATATATATATATATATATATATATATATATATATATATATATATATATATATATATATTTGTAATAAAAAACATATTGATAAACACACACACACAAATATATTTATAAATAAGGATAGATAAATAGTCCTATCAATACTAATATTTCCATCGACGACTTGCTATCAAGGAATGCCGAACAAGCTACAAAACCTTGCATGGTTTTCGAAGAATGTAAATATGTTTACATGCAATTTTAAGTCCAACTACAGATCTCATTCTATGATGAAGGATAATGAATTAGGCAAAATACATTCATTTAAAATATGCAATTATAACAAGTCTAGTATCGAACGCCATTATCATATTTCCAATGACTGAGCAAAGAAAATACTAATTACCCATTAAAGATTGCAAGGGAAAGTATTGGATTTTATTTTCAAATATCAAGCTTACTAGTAGATACTGTTGCCGAACAAAATTTTATGAGGAGATTTTGACAAGAGATAAGACGTGATTTCCAAATAAATGACGGTATACATGTATCGGCTTTGATAGCCATAAGGGTGAGAGCCACAAGTTTACATACCATAATACATTCACAGATGAAATGAAAGAATTCGGTCCCAAGAAAAATGTATAGCGTGTTCATAGAGTATAGACGATGGCATTAAACGAAGGTTTCAATCAATTAAAAAGAAAAGCAAAGAGCGAAGGCTTCTAGCCTGGCGCTAACAATAAACGAAGATTTGAAACAATCAAAAAAAGAAGAAATCGAAGCCTTCCAGTCGTGCGCCAGGGATTAAAAGTTATCATATAACACAATTAAACAATTCTAAAGCCAAGACAAGTATCTATACGACTCAAGAATCGAACACTAAGGTATTCCATTACAAGACATAGATAGCCTTTTCGTATGAGTAAATCGAGATAAAATCAAACCTACAGTGAAATACAAGATTATGACAAATGCCCAAAAGAAGTTTAAAGATTCAAAACTCATTCAAAACTACGGTAACAATATGCAAGAAAATTACAGGAGAATAAGACTCTGCCCGTGAAGAAGTGATTAAAGAACAAAGCTTCTATTGTTGAGAACAAGACAAACTGACACCTCAATTTCTTTTCAAGAACTCGGAAGAGAGCAATATTATACAAAATATACACAATACTTTGCAGAGTTATTCCAAAGAGTACATTCAAGAAATTTTAATACCATATTTCATGAAAGTGTAAACAAAGATGAAACACAGAGGAACCTGTTTAGCTGGGCTGAAGAGTGATGCCGAGATCGTTTTCCCCAGTTTGCAGCTATAAAATTCTTCAGAGTTTCCCAGCAGTGCAAGCCCCAATTTTAATTTTCCCAGATCTAGAATCAAACTATCCAGAATCCCTAAACAAGCTCCAAGAACCAGAACAGAATACTCTCATACACAGAACGCAAAATTAGTTCATTCCTCGAAAAATAATCCAAAAGCCTCTCTTTAGTTAACTTCCACTCTTTTATTTACTATCCTCCACCATACTATCAGTAACTACATTTCCTCTTAATTAATTAATTTATTTCTTTTATATTTCCCCACCATTCACAATTTCATCAATTTGTTTTAATTTTATAATTGCTAAATCATAACCTTCTATTGCTCACACTTAATTAACTATATAATATATTCAGTTTGTTAATTTAATTTCTCTTACTAATTGCTTGCACAATCCCATTAAATTAGTATATTTATCTAAATATTTCATTTTACATTATAAAGTTTAATTTATCATTTAAACAATTAAAAACTTTTAATAAATTTCATTTAATCAAAGCATAAACTATATAAAACTTTTATTTATTTAACCCAGCGCATTTTTCTTCCAATTATCATTATATAAGGCAAAACAAAGGCACACACACCAATCCCATTACTTAGACAATATACTGTCAAACAAAACCAGACTGCAAGCGAAACAAAAAGTAAAATGACAACAACATAAACAAACTGACCTTATAGATGGGGCGTGACATACTGATACTCATCCTCGATGAGGACAATGGTTCAATGTGGGGGAACTAATGCTATCTCCGAAACAACAATGTTCATTGGGATTAAGACACTCAAACCTAGTAATTCAAGTGGAGTCGATGTCTGGTACCTGCATCCTGCAACAATTCACACGGTCGAACATGTGGATAGGAGAAACAATCAATCACACTATGAAGGGAAAGTCACGGTGTCGCAGGACACTCACAAGCGAGTGATGCGACCCTGTTTCCCTTCACCCATACATCAACACACAATAACCGATATCAAATCATGATAGAAAACACATAACATTCATATCCATGATAGCTCATACAAACAATTGAACTAATCTAGTAAGCATGGCATATCATAACATCAATATAACAATGTCATCATAACAGAGCATCAAAGAGTCATAATCGTCTAAATATCATCAAACAGTGTCATAATATCCAAATGCATCCAAGTAGTTGTCCAAAACAAAATTAAACTAAGGGGCACTACAACTTGGGTCAAATGGAGTTAGACTGCAACGTTCAAAGCTTTCTGGAGCATGCAACCGCCTTCATGAGTTTATGCCTGCATGCAAATCCTATTAAGTATGTTTCGAGCTACAATAGAAAGGAAAAATAGAACTGTCATTCACGCAGGTTTACCTACAGGACACTGATGAATGCGAGACATTGCATGGCAGAGCTCGAGTTGTGGAAGACATTCTCTAGCCGACGCCTAGTTGAACCGTCACCAAACTCTGAGCGTAGCATGTTGTGGTGGTCTAGACATTGCAAAGACCTCAAGCGAGCAAGTTCGAGCGTTGAAGTGAAAAAAATTCGAGAAGATGGTAGATTGAAAGGCTCTAAAGTTGGTGAGTTGTGCGAGACATTGGGAGCATTGAATGCAGGTTGGCTCGAAGTTTATGCAAGATGTCGTGGAAGTAGGAGGGGATGTGCATTAAACACGATTGTACAAAAGAATTGCAAGGGGCGGCGAGAGATTAATGTGAGCCAGTGGAGTGAAAGGGTGGCAGAGTGATTTTTGGAAATGTGGCAAGGCACTCCATTTTTCATGCCAAGCCATGCCATGCACCAACTGGATGTTTGACTGAACATGTTTTAGTCACATAGCAAAAATACGAGGTTTCTTTTTTCAACCAATTGGGTCATCCCATGTGTCAAATTGAATCAAAAAAATTTAAAAATTGATTTTTTATTATTTATTTGTCATTTATTTTTGTCCCCAAGTTGCATATTTTTTTAGTGGTCCACAAGGCACTCCACATGTACTCTCGAAAATTAGATGCGCACTCCTCCCCCCTAATTAAGAGTGACTCCTCTCCCCCAATTAAGAGTTGTAAGTTGAAAAAGATTTCTTGAAATGCAACTCTCAACTAATTTCTTGCATCCCACGACAAACCCCTACATCTTACGTCACACGTCTTACATCACATGCATTGGATTCCAGTTTAAAAACCACATGAAAGAAAAAGAAAGGAAAAAGAAAAGCTCCGTACGTTAATCCACAAGATTAAAATCCGGAAGGCTGGATCTACACAAAGAAACATGAATTTACTCTGAATGGCAGCCATTCTAAAGCGTTTCTATGTGCTTTGCGTCTTACAGAACGGTCATATTTCTAGTGCTTTTGCTCTTGAAGAGGAAAAACAAAAACAAATTGTTTCAGAGTTTGGGTAACGATGGATTTTTCTGTTCCAAAGCGCTTGTTGAGAAAGAGTTTGTACAGCACGGTGAGATATGTGACGATGATGATGAGAAAGAAGAAAGCCATTAAAACATTGAATTTTTTCCCGAAAACATTGAGACTTTATGATCGTGTACCGAGAGGGGCGATGGATGATTACCAGTTTTCTTGCAGCAGCACCCCTGTGAAAGAGCAGAGCACTGCAACTTCTAAATGGGGTTGTGTGCGATCCCTGTTGGGCTGCATTCGCAGAGGGGAGATTAGGACTCTTTCTCTTTCCCTTTCTTTTCCACGCCTCAGTATTGAAAATGCTGCTCATTATTCCTCTGATCACAGTCACAGTGAGGAGGAAGTGGATAGAGAAGCCGAGGAGTTTATTGCCAAGTTTTACGAGGAGATAGAATTGCAGAGGCAGGATTCTTTTCTGAAATGGCAGGAAATGCTTGCCAGGGGAACATAACTTCAAACTGACTTTCATTGCTTTCTCCTCCTCACTTGTCTTACTTCATTGGTCTGGAATAAGAAACGCAGAGTAGTGCAAATTTGTTGTTTTATAATAATTTGGTGAAGAGCAAGAAGGTTCCAGCAGTCAAGAGCATTTATGTGGGTACTTCGCACTGTTGAAGTCACTGACGATTCAAGGTTTATCTGATGTGATGTTGGCCATTGCAAGGCTAAAGCGAGCTTCTTCTAAGTCGTGATGACATAGCTTCTCTTTATATGATTTTACATAGACATTATTGTGTATATGTCAATGTGCTTGCTTTCACCAGACTTTTAAAATTTCTTGAACGGTTCACCTTTGGTTCTCGATGCTCACTCTATGCTGAGTTTTGTTTTGTCTATGATCTAATTCTGTTTTAGTCAATGAATTTGCTTTGGTTGAGTCATGAATTTCCCAACTGCATAAGATATCTTTGGATGGGTAGTATTCAATGAATTTGACTTGGTCGAGTAATGGATTTGGATAAGATTTCAACTGCATAAGATATGTTTGAATGGGTAGTAGTCGTGTAATTCAAAATTTCTACCATTTTTCCATTAGTTGCTTTTCTATTTGGATTTTTTTTTTTTTTTCAAAAGTCTTTTTCGGTGCTAGAAAATCTTTGCAATCTTGTATTTTGAATTGTGTGAGAATTGTTTTGGTATACTTCAAGTAAGATGGATATTTTTACACATATATTTGTGAAACTTCAATTTTAACAAAGCAACAAAGAAATAGAACATTTCAAAATTGATCTTTATATCTTATTTTACTTTATTTATTAGCAAACAATCATTACTAGTGATAAACAAATCATCCATGTAAAACACTATAAAATTATAAATGAAAAACTAGCCCTTTTAATGCCATTCTGTAGGGTGATAAGGAATAGTTATGGTTGGCGGGCATTGCCCTAGCGGCCAGATTGTATACGTAACATGAATGCCCCACTATAGAGGATAGGGAGAGAGGGGACACCCACCCCTCTATTATTGCTACACAAATCACCAGAGTGCCTAGATGGAATAGATAGGGGCTAGATGGGAACACACATTCAGAAACAATGGGGCCTATTCTAGAGTAGCCACTCCACCCCATTATAGCAAAACTATAGTGGGGAGGGGGATGGTTGGGGGGGAAGTCGGGGCAGGGAGGTGAAGGGGTTTGAGTAGATCTAGATTAGAACAATCGTAGGGGGAGTTGGAAAGTTGTGTCACGAACGATAATTGCTTTGGCCTTCGACCAATGGGTGGGGGGTGGCGGGGGAAAGGAGGGGGTTCAAGTAGATCTAGATTAGAAAAATCATAGGGAGAGCTGGGAAGTTGTGTCATGAACGATAATTGCTTTGGCCTTCGATCGATGGTACTGATATTATTCACTCTAGTGGTCGACCGACCCCCTACCTATATAACTGGGCCATGCGCATCATTAATGGGCCAATTCTTTCGATTAGTGATCCCTGGGCAAGCACCTTCTATTCCCTAACTATGGGAGGGCCCCTACTATTCTTAGGTGTTGTTATCCTATTCATGCTATTGCCCCCTTGCCCAACCCCATCGACCCAAGGCGAATGGGTCGGTCTCGAAACAAACCCCACCAACCTATTCACCTTGGGTGGGAGGTAATAAATTTTGGGTGGGACACTTAGGAGGCAATAAATTTCGGGTGGGTGGGAACTATAGTGGAGGTAGATTATAGTCGTGGGAGGATAGCCGAGATACGCCTTAGGGTGGGAGGCTTATCTGCAAGTCAAGGTACTAAAGTGACTCGATTGTTAAGGAGAGGAGAGGGCGAGGCAGGAGTCAGTCACCGGTCCAAGGTCATGATCTACGGGATCAGCAACATGAGCAACAGATGGATCATCGAAGACTGGTCTTGAATCCTTGGCCGAAATCGCCTCCCAAGGTTCCTAGTTTCGGGCATACGCTACTACCCCACACTCCTCTACCCACTGATGTTTGGTCCCAAATCCCAAATGTTGTTTCCTCTCCCAATCGGTTGAGTGACTAAAGCAGAAGCCCCTTTCCTATTTGTTTGAAGCCGCATGCCCGTATCGATGAATCGATTAACCCAAAGGGAGCATAATTCCTAAATATTCTCCTACCCTTGGGGTGGGAATAGGAAGTAGTGATTTGTTTGCCCATACCTCAGAATCAGATAGAAGCTATCTCGACAATGATAAGAAATGGGCCATCTCACCGATCACTAGCAAAGTATCTGGTATGGACCACTGAACCACCAATCGATCAATAATAGAAAAGAAGGGGCTCGACCAACCACCTCCATCAGTTCTCATTCCATTCATTGCAAGGGGATCACTACTATTCCATCAACCTGCCCTATGGATCAACTGCTTATTTTCTTTCTCCCCCATCTGACTTAGTAGACATTGATCGACCATGATAAGGTAGGGCATCACTAGAAGGGGTATCAACAATTGAATCGATAGGTGGACGGGTGAATGCTAGGGATAGAGGTTTCGATCCTAAACCAATTTAATGGATGGATGAGATGGGGCCCCTGCTTTTTAATGAGCGGATGGGTCAGTTCATACAAGTAGTTCCGGCTACCTCCCTTCCTCCGACTCATTCTCGTTTTAGAACATTTCAATCGCTTCGGGCCTCTATCTCCTCCCACCCACCCTTGGGCCAACCACCAGGTTGGTCAACTCGATACTTCTTTCTTTGCCAAGTAGTGTGAGGATGGAGGAATGCTTTCACGAGGCGGGTCATCACTCCTTTTTCTCAAATAGAAGCCACTGATAGAACGATGACTAAACACAACCCCACTGGCCATATATTCCTTAGGGAAGGAGATTCAATCCTAGAGGAGGGGATGAACCATGAAATCTTTTATCTCCTTTCTCAGGTGGGTGAGATTGGTCAGATTCAATACCAACTCCTCCTTTTGGTCTCTCCCTCCTTACTGTTGGGTGACCCGTACCATACGCGGAAGAGAGAAATAACCCCCCACCCATAACAGTGGACCCCACCACCTAGGGCCCATCTCGGCTATCCTCCCACCCAACACTTCATGACCAACCTATTCTTAGATTATATTTGTGGGAGGATAGCTAACTAAAATTGCCTCCCACCCTGAGAAAGAAGCCTGGGTGGGAGGCCCTTCCTCCTATCCCTGATTTCTCGGTAGTGGTGGGTGGGGGGAGGTAGTTGATAGTTGGGGGTGGGCATGTTACGTATAGAATCAAGAAAGGCCCCTACTATTCTATGGTGGAGTTTAGTTGGATGGATAGTAGGGCTATAGTTGAGTATAGAGCCAATTAGATAAAGTTTGTCCTTGAATAGATTATTGGACTATAGTGTTGTTGGGTCTATAATCCCCCCCACTCGCCTTGCTTCGGGATTGACTTGAGGAGCTACACCAACCTGAGGTCCCAACCCCACTGAGTGGTTGGGAACTATAGTGGAGGTAGATTATATTTGTGGGAGGCCTCCCCTATTGCCAGGGTTGGGTGGGACTATAAGGTTCTTGGGCAAGTATGGTTGGTGCGTTACTCAGGTCGATCTCGAAGGGCACCCACCGAACTCCCTTTTGCCACCCACCCACCCTTCGGGACTGACCCATTTGTCAACTCTATAACCTCCTCCCCCGGTGGGGTTGTTTTGCCTACCTTTAACAGCTGACCATATTGCAAACCCCATCGACCATAAGGCGAATGGGTCGGTCCCGAAGCAGGGCAAGTGGGTGGCAATAAAGTTGTCCAACCCCACCATCCCATTCACCAACTAACTATAATCTACCTCCTGGGGGGGGGCCTGCCACCCCCACCATGGTCGGTGGGGTTATACTATCTTCCATAACTATACTATTCCATCCCACCCAATTATAGTTTGGCACTACTTCTTATAAAGTGTAATTTATGATCATAAATCTTAATGTATACATTTGGATCAACATCATATTTTTATAATCCTTTCTAAAGAAACTACTTCTTAGTTTTTGAATACCATGTGTGTGGAGCCCATTTCAAACCATATAGTTCCTTTTCAAGCTACATCCCTTATATTCCTTTATTTTTTTGACAAAGCTAGAAAGTTATGTCACATATACCTCCTTTGTCAAATCTCTATTCAAGAATTCCTTTTTGACACCCATTTGATGGATTTCCCATGTTAGGAAGCAAACTATCCTATCAACATTCTAACTATGATCATCTTTTCAACTAAAGAAAAGTTTCCCTCCTTCAATTTGTTTGTAGCCTTTAGCTACCAATCTTACTCTATGCTTGGTGATTGAACCGTCAATATTAAACTTAATTTTAAACACCATTTGCAATCAATTTCTTCTTTAGTAGTAGGTAAAGGGACAAACTCCTATATCTTATTTTAAGTACAAATTGAATCCATCTCATGATTCATATAGTTTTGCCACTTTTCTTCTCTTACTGCTTCCTAAAAATGCTTGGTTCATGAACATTTATATTAGTTGTCATCAATAGATAATTGACCTCATAACCCTACAATCTGATGGGTACTCTCCTATCTCTTTATAATTCTCTTAGAGGAATATTAGATTAATATTTTACCTTTCTTCTACTAATTCAATAGTGCTTTATAGTTATGGTTCAACCTTTTGAATGAGTATGATGATCTATCATCTTTCTCTTTTAGAAAATTCACATGGCAAACACTTGGAAGGTTACATTCTTCATCAAATAACATCTCTAGATAAAGTGAATTTTCACCTTGGGATCATGCAATTGGTAGGTTTCAGTAGAGTCATCACATTGAACACGGATTCTCTTTACAAGATGACCAAATTTTCTTCTCTTCTCTTTGGAATGTGTCTATAAACATTTGCTCTTGAAGATTCTCAAATTCTCAGGGAGTCCTCAAACGCAACTCTGTCAAGGGTAACATGATTACTAGTTTCTTGCATTGCACGACAAACCGCTCCATCTTACGTCACCTGCAATGGATTCCTGTTAACAAATAGCAACGTGAAAGAAAGAAAAAAGAAAACTTCCGTACGCCAACCCACAAGATTAAAATCCTAAGGGCTAATCTACGCGCAGACACATGAACTTACTCTGACAGGCAGCCGTTCTAAAGCGTTTCTAAGCTGATGTGATGTGGGCCATTGCAAAAGAGAGCTTTTAGGCCGTGATGACATAGGTTCTCTTCATATTCTTTTACAGACATTATTGTGTATATGTCAATGTGCTTCAGGCCATGGGTCTGATTGGTCCTAGCTTGGTTACGGAGAATTAAAAGGACACCATTTCTTATCCTGAACGAACTTCATCTTCCTTCTTGTTTGGATTAGTATAGTTCATCATGTCTATGAGAAAATCTGGATTGAAGTGTTTTTTTATATGGTCAATCTTGTATGTAATGTTTACGTATGATATCCATGGAGGTTGTCTTTTTGTTAATGTTTATGTATGATGTCCATGGAGGTTGTCTCTTTGTTAAGAGGGTTGGTTGGATGGTATCAATTATCATTGAGATTGTTCATTAGAATCATGACAAAGTATCATGGAGTTTTCATGAAGATCTTGTAGCTCTTGGTAGATTCTTATTATCTTATCATATCTGGAAAAGTTGTGATCTTGTTGAAAGTTATAATATATGATTATGTGTGACCTTTTGCTAATGCTTGGAAAAGTGGTAGTTGTATACGCACACCATCTTTGTATTGAAATGTGGTCCATCTATGTTTAGGATGTGATATCTCCTTTGTAGTCATGTAAACATTGTGAATTATGTCAAAATTGAATATCAATTTGGAATGAAATATTATGATTGTGAATAATTTCAATCATGTGATAAAAATGATGGATTAGGCATGTTATGCCTCATGTTAGATGTGCATGTATATATGGAATTCAATGGTATTATGTCGTGATTTGCATCTCTCAATTTTAGAAATTGTATGATTACATGTTCTTTTGTTTTGTCTTGAGTAGATAAATGCTTGCATTAGTAAACATATTTTGATGAAAAAAATATTGTCATCTTGTGAGTTTTGTGTATGGAATTTTATCACTTAAGCTCAAGGGAAATGAAATGGCTTTGATTATTTTATAACAACCTTGTAAATTGTTGAAGTTGTTCCTTGTTTAGTGTAGGTTGGCTTAGGCTTGCATGACCTAGCTCAACAATTGTCGAAGTTGTTCCTTATTTAGTGTAGGTTGGATTAGGCTTGCATGACCTAGCTCAACAATTTTCTTGAATCTTGTGACCTTCTTTCTTGTCTATTGAGTTTTGAATTGTACCTCCTCTATTTAGCTACATGACCCTTTTGTGTTGTGGCTAGGTTGTGAGGAGGTACTATTTTCTTCCCTTCATCAACATGTGGTGTCATTCCTTGATGCTTTTGTAAGTCTTTCATTGGTGTTTTCTTTGTTGGTGTGCATTGAACTTGTGTCATCATGCACTTTGTTGTGCGGTTAGGTTATTATATCAAGGTTAGCTTAGACAACATCAAGTGTGTGAGCATGAGGCTATGACATATATTTGTTACAAATAGAATACAAAAAATGATCATTTGTGTCTTGTTTCCTAATGTCTTGATGTAAAAGTTGGGGCATTATATGTCACAACCTTAATTTTCACTATTTTATAAACATTGCATGTAAGTAGTTTAGGTTTTAAAGTGAATACCTTAATCACTATGTCAATTTGTGGATAAGTTCTTAGTTATGTTAAACATGAGATGTATTTGATGTTACATACTAATTTAAAATAGATAAAGCCATTTTTCTTTTGTTGATATTAAAGTTGCAATAATGGGATTATATCTTGAATTTGGAAAGGACTAACTACAATTGCACTTTGTGAGTATGATAGGACAAATATTGGCACTCATTGGGAGGGAAAGTAGCATCATGAATAAGTGTTTAGATCTTTGAGGGTGACATGCACGAAACCCCTGCACACAATCACATAGCTATATATAGTGAGGTTGCATGCTATTGTATGTAGATATGTGATTAATTGATAATCATCTAAGATTGTGTAATTATTGCATCTAGAAATTCAAATCTAATTACAATAACATTTGATTGTTGTAGTTTTCTCCACCTTTACCATAAGTAAAATCTAAGTAAAAAACTGCAAAATTGCAAGCTCCTAGAAATTGATTATGCAAGGAACTTATGGAGAGGAATTTCATAATTTTTAGATCCTACTAGGATAAAAGGGAAAATATAAGTCAACTATTATTATTACTATTAGTTCATAGGTTTATAAACACATGCACACACACACAAATAATTATCTTTAAAAAAATTATTTAATACATGATTGGATATTATTATTATTTTCAAATTCCTTACTTCAAAATATTAAAATGGAAATTGTATTTTTAGTCCTCATGGCCACCTGATAGTATGATATGAATGGCCCAAGGTCACATTTAATTACTATGACCTTCCCACAGTTACTCATTAACTACCCCAACACTTGGCAACCATCAACCTACCTATATGGTTGAATATGAAATATATGGTGCACTACCATAACTTGTAATTGGGAATTGTTATAGACCTAGAATTGATGTGACTAGGACAATGGTAATTTTTTCTATCATAAGGAAATAAAGGACCTAGAATTTTAAACTAAGAGCCCTTCCTCCTTGCTTGGCATGTGGAGATAGTACACCATGCCTAGTTATTTCTACTAATAAATTTTTGTTTAGAAAAGAAAAGGAGGACAAGGAGAATTTTTGGCCTGGGCATTATATAAGATCCTTCTCTTGATCTAGACACTAAAAAATACCTTCCAGGTATGTTATTCCATTTTGTAGATTTTGTTGTAATTGTAAAAATAAAACACAGTTTGAGGCAACCTCCTTTGATTTTATTTTTTACTTGGAATAAACCTACAATTTTGGGTTGATGAAAGGTTGTAATGTTTGTTCATAAACCCTTTATCAACCTTATCACCATGACAAGACATATTAAGGGAAATATACATAAATATAGAAAACTTCATGTGTTATTGCACCAAATATGACATTGGAATAATTGTCACATCAGCTAAAAATTTCTAAGGAAGAATGCAAGGACTTCAATATTGGAAAATCTAGAAAATCTAGCTCCAAACTTAAGTAACTTGTCGTATATATTAATTTACTTTACTCTATGAAATCAAAGTGACAACTATTGTCCCACATTAACAAATAATGGGAGTATTGTATGCACAGTTTGAAAACAATAGTATGATCACAAGATGAATATGAACATGTTAGCACCTAAGATCTATATCATAACATTTATTTTATTCTATTATGTAATTTATGATAAAGTGTGTGTCCTATAAATGCATTGGATATGAAATATAGAGGTCTTGGTGACCTCATATAATCACATAGAGCTAAATAAGCCATTCTAGATAACACATGAATATATAAAAAATTAGGGTAGGCAATATATAGGCCACATGTTTATATATAAATACTCATATCTAATTGATAGATATGTACACTTATGAGAGTAGTTGTATATGCATTACATTTATGTACATGTTTGTTCATGTATATGTATAAGGGTGACTCCACAGTAGTGTGTCTCATTTTTTGGCCAAAGTAGGACATTGAAATAAAACAATTCACCAAATTTTCACTTTCTAATACTTGTAGCAACCAAACCATTAAGAATTCAAAGATGATGTGAACTAGTGAATTTTGAGATTTTGTTTATAGATTATAAATATATATTTTAAATTTTTTAAGAAATAATGTGCGAGCTTTTTTACGTGAACCTATATTTTTAAATTATGGTGTTACTTTGGTAAAGCATAACTTTATTTGTAGATATGATACACTATAATTTTTTAAATATATATTCATAACACCAATATCTAGTGCATGGCTATTTTTCATAATTTTATGATTCATAATTTTTTTAATAGATTTTTGAAGTGAGATTAACTATAATTCAAACATAGGTTACTTTGGTAACACATAATTTTTTTTCTATTTATCTAAATTAACCTTTAAAAAATAAATAAGAATATCAATACCTAGGGGAGAGGATCTAGTAGTTGAGCATGTTTCAATAGTTGTGATAGTAGGTTTTATATAATGCCCAATAGTTGTGATAGTAGTTGTTTATATAATGCCCAATAGTTGTGATAGTAGTTTTTTATATAATGGTCCCAATAGTTGTGACATGACTACCCATAATTAAACAAAATATATTCTTTTGATCTAAAAAGAAACCAACCATGTGATGCCATATCAATGCTCAACTACCCATGATGTGAATGCGCAAGTATTGGTCAACTACATCTTGACAAAAAGCATGTTGATGTGGCATCATATTTGATGATGTGGCCCTAAAATGAAAGCTGTAAGCAGGGGACTTGCCAAGTAAGTTGTAAAAAAATTGGGAGTGATTTAAAATTTCCAAACAGGATAATTAGAAGCGTGAGTTTAGGGTGCACAACTATTGGGTCCTCTCTCCTAGTGCACATATATTTCTCAAAAAATTTATATCCATTTTACTATTTTTCATGCATGTTGAGAAAAGACCTTCACAATTGCTAAAAAACCTATCTCCCTAGAAAATATAAAATAAATATAATCAAATTAAATATATTCAATCTTATACTTGTTGGAAATCTTACTTTGAATGCTACAAAATTTCCAAATATATTGTTTGGTTGATTCGATTTGAAGGTTCAACCTAAGGTTTGAAGGTAAAATTTTTGAGAAAAATATTGAGCATGAAAGGGAAGAAGCCATCCTAGTACCTTCATTAGAAGATACCTTTAAACTATTATACTAGGACGTCCATAAGAACTATTAAAATATTCATTTTAATGGGCCTTTGAATGAAGGTCAAAAGATAAAAACCTTAAATATAAGTGGCCTTTGAATAAAGGTCTTCTAGAAAGAATTTTTAAAAATAATAAAATTAATTTAAATATTATTTACTAATATAAATTTAGTGAAAAATTTGTGCATAAGAAAATAAAATATATTAGAATTTTGATTTTTTGTAGGTGAAATTTTTGAAGCAAATTTGCAATATATTTTTTTACAATTTTTAACTTTTTGGAAGGAGAAAATCTAGAAATAAGAAATCATAGAGAAATATTTTGCAAAGGAGGAAATCAAAAATAAGAGGATAAAGAAAAACAAGACTATGAGGAAATGTTTAGTAGAAAAAGATAAAGAATGATGTGAAGAAAGGACTCAAAGATTTATCTCACAAAGACAAGGTATGCATAATTTTTTAATTTGTATAAAAATGTTTTAAAAATATTAGATTTGTATTCTCCCCTATTTCTTCAACTCTAGGGTTTGAATGTATGGTTTTTTATTTTAGATTTAATTTAAATTTAAAATGATTCCTACATGCTTTAGATTCATATAAATTTCAAAATGTAGACATAGATTTCAAAAAAATGCTCTACACCAAATTCACTAGTTCCTTGCTAGGGTTTGCAGATCTATTTTCCCTACTTCAAATATAGGGTTTCAACATATTTTGTAGATCTCTTTGGATCCTATATCAAATTCACTAGTTCCTCTCTAGGGTTTGTAGATCTCTTTCTCCTACTTCTTCAACTCTAGGGTTTCAACATATTTTGAAGATCACTTTAGACTTTACATCAAATTCTCTAGTCCCTCTCTAGGGTTTGTAGATCTACCTAAATCACTTATAAAATATAGATTTAACTATATTTTTATGTATGGCAGTACATTGGACTTGAAGTGGTTTAGATAACTTTGCATATGTGGCTAATTAACATACATAATTGAAAGTCGGGTCATTTTATTTATGAATATGCATACCAAGTATAATCCTTGTAGACTCTTAGTGGAATTTATATCAAATCTAGACTAGACAATTAAGGGCCTTGAGTTCCTTAATTACCATCAAGTATTATTTTCAATGACTAGCATATCATCTTGAAATATAAATAATAATTAAAACATGATGAATACCAACTTGTTAGTATATAAAAATCAACACGATTCCTTGCAAAGCCTAGTTCTAATTATGCACATACAAAAAACTATTGATACCATATACATGTTTGCTAATCCAAACCATATTTCCTTGTTCTCTAGCTTTTCCAAAATTTTAGATACATCTTAATGTTATATTTTAGGTTAAAAGTATATCCTTTGGTTGTTCATCCTTGGATAGGACTCTCATTTACTTATAAATATGACATAAATAAACTAAATAACCAAAGCTTATGGTCCTAGACTAGAACTTCTTAAGAGGATTTTAGTTTTCAATCTAAGAAGTTTTTAATAGATACCTTTCAACTAAACTCTACTTCATTACAATGTGTAGACCTTTCTTGTCCCCTATTAGATAATTCTAAAATATTTATAATTTACACTTTAAACTCCTTAGAGGAATACTCTCCACCATTACTTGATCTTTACCATTTTAATTTTCTTATCATTCTAATTCTCTAAATCAATGCCTTAAACTCCTTAAACTTGTGAAAACCTCAAAATTATTTCTCATCCCTAAAGGACACCTTCACTTTCTCTAGAGCTAGGTATATCTAGAAGAATGTATTATTACCAAGGAAAAAAAATTCTCTATCATTCTCGTTGTAATTAAAGTGCCATTCCCATTATATCTAGTCACACATGATGTGATGCATTGACATTAATCAACTAAGATTCATCAAGTTAGCAATTTTATTGAAGATGAAATGTAATTACTAAAAGTTCATCATTTTATACTGATTTATTAAAGGAATCATATTTATTCTAGACTTGTATTTATTCTTATGTGGCCTCTCCTACCACAATTATAAAACTTTCTAGGTATGTGCTAAGAGGATTGGATGTTAGGTATCTCCAAATTCCTTTTTATCTCCTCCATCCTTTAACCTAACCCTCACAACTCTAGGACATTATTAGAAAATTCATCTATGAATTTTTTCTTCATGTTTCACTTGACAAGAAACCAATAATATCCACTAGTATTGGTAAAAACCAATTATCATTTATTGTCCTAATTTCAACTTTCTCATAGCTTAGATAAGGATATTGAATAAATTAGTGCTAACTTTAAAATTTAGATATGGTTTAGTGCACCCAAAAGTTTCCATCCATCTTAAGTGTATGTATGAACTTGAATAAGACTAATCATTTTATGAATATTATTTAATTAGATAGATACATAGATGCTTTTTACCAATGATTTTATATATGATCGATCCCTTATATGAATAATATGTATGGTTCTAACTCATGTCTTCTCTCTTTTAAGCATGTACGGGCTCAACATACAAAAAGTGGAGTATGAGTCACGCCTAATTTAGATATTGGAGTAGAGGGGGTTCAACCACATGTAGTTGATGCCAAGGAGGAGGCCCAATCACACATAGTTGATGTTAGGGATTAGAGGTTCAACCAAGATTTGATGTTCGGGAGGGTTCTAGATCTCTTCCTTCTATATATATGTATCATATGAGCCTAATTAAAGAGGTTAAGAGAAAAATTTCTCACAAAAATAGATTATTTACTTGATATTGATACAAAGAAATTAAAATTATATGTTGAACAACCTAGTATGGTTAGTGAGAGATCATTGTATAGTTTTTCAAAGGAAAAAATCAAGAAATATTTTAAAAATCATGATACACTTGGTCAAGCCCAATTTTTATCAAGTATACATACTCATGATGAGCTAAAAGAGTCATTACAATTATTGGGTGTATTTTTCACAAAAAAGAGGAAAATACATAGAAAAAAATATTGTTCAAAATGTTGTACAAAAGGTTTGAGTTCCATTGATAAAAAATATCAATCAGATGCTAAGAGAATTTTAAGAAGAGTGATGTTGACCTCTATTGTATGTCCACAAATGCCAAGAAAGCATCAAATATCTTCACTTACAAGTGAAACTAGCTTGAGTAGAAAAACACTAACAAGATATATAAAAAGAAGAAATGTTTTGGTTGATAATACTATAGAAGGAAACTAGGAATTGATGTGTAGGGATCCTCAATCTGGCAAAATTGAAGATCGTGTTAGAAAGTTGATCTCATTATTTTGGCATGGTCATACTTTTTATTCATCAAATAGTAGAAATCCACTCAAACATAGGATTTGATCAAATGATTATGAATCACATATAAAACATTGTTTAGACATAACACAACATGAGATGTATGTTAAATTTTGTGAAGTGAATCCTCATATAAAGAAATTGGGCAAATAATTTTAAAAAAGTTAAGGCTGGTATGTCAGACCAAACAAAGTTTTTGAAACTTGTTATTTTTGTCACCATATTGAATTTGATCTATGCTATCAAGTGTATCAAAATTTATAGAAGAAAGTGATGGTTTTAAAAATGCACGCTTAAAAAGGGAAATTCAATTCATTCCATCCATTTTATGTGATAAAAATGATTATGATGTAGATGGTCTAATGAAATGCATAAAAGGACTTTGTGAAACATGTGGAAATTTAGCTAAATTGCCTTTAAAAAATGAAGATACTGATATTACGAAGATGGTAAATGTAAGATTTATAAGTACATAAATTATCAAACAAAATTTTGGAAAGAATCCACAAGGTTAGATTATGTAGAAGAGGAACTACGCATTGGAAAATTTATGGAAATTTTCCATAAATTGATACAACCATACATATAGCATGCATTTTTTGCTAAGTGGGAAGCTAAATAGTTTCAATTGTTGAGAGATAATTTTTTATTTGGAACGGTTTTATCAATAGTTGAATTTTCAAAAAAAAAATATTTTACCTATCAAAAGGAGATTCAAACATAATATTATTATTCAGAGTAGGTCACTATTATGGTGCATGCATGATATCAACATGCATTTAATTGGATTTTGATGGTGTTGAGAGTACATATCTATAAAAATTCATTAAGAAAGAGTATCACATTTATATTAGTGATGATAAAGAGCATGAAACAAATTTTGTAGAAAATTATTTTAATAAGTTCTTTGAAGATTTGACAAGGGGTGTGAAAATTAAGAAACATTTTTATGGTTAGATGGGTGTGTGCATAAAAATTCAAATCATCAAGGCCATGTTATGCACTTTGTAAATACCATTGACATGATATTATACCACATGTTTGAAATTTATTCGAGAGTGGAAATGGAAAGGGTGAATGGTGCAAGTGTTGCAAGTATGAGTAGATTGGTGTTGTCATTGATGTCAACAATCTTGTGTTGTCATTGGTGTCAATTGTATGTATTGAGGAAGATTGGTGTTGAAGATGATTAGTTGGTATTGTTTATGCTTTGATTTGTTGCATTATATTGTCAACAATTAAGCTATTGGTGTTAACCTCTGATGTTGCTTTGATAAGCTTCTATCTATGGATGTACTAGTGATGAAGATATTATGGATGTGTCTCTAGTGCTTAGTTTCCAAGTGCTTTTGAGAAAATTTTATAAAAAGAGAAAATAGAGTGTTGCAGTGTTGTTCTTGGTTATAGAGAGGTGTTATGGTTTTGCTCCACATTTCTTCCAGGTTGAAGATCTACCTATGCAATTTAGATATGTTGGTGAGAGGTGTTTAGAGGTGTTATGTTCAAGAGATGGTAAGATGGAATTTTGTACAATAGAAGTTGTGTTCACCACTGTGTGACTATGCATTGCAAAGGTGTATTGGAGAAATGTTTCTACTCTACATTTTTCCATAGTTATTCTTTAGGTCTTACGATTCTAAAGATGAGTTGATGGTGCTAATAGTTCACCATAGTCAAGAGGATTTGAGGTTTGGTGCTTCAAAAGATAATTTTTTAAATAGTAGTCTATGGCAGAGTTGTTTGAGTGTATTGGGATTGTATATTCTTCAGGTGGAATTTGTTGCGAAGGAGTTTGTTGAATTTCAGGGTGTTTAAGGAATATTCTAGATCATGTTCAAGAGTGATGAGTGATATGTAATTCATCCTTTGGTTTGAGGAAGCATGTACTTCAAAGTTTAATGGTGTTTGCATGAGTAACAATTGACCTAGTGTTTACACTACATGTGAAGGATAAATATTGTTTGTGGTAGCATGTGGTTAAGTAGTGTTGTGGATTTGGATCCCAATTAAGTTTAGACATGGTCCGCATTCACTTCTATCTACCACAAAAGTGTTTTGGCGCCGAACTAATTTAAATTTACATGTTTGAGGTGCATAACCAACCTTGCAAAGGGTTTCAAGATTGAGGACGATATAAGTATGAGTTGATTTTTTGAAGGAGGTCAAGATAGATGTAATGCCCTACCATGCAACCTTAGAGGAAGTTTCAATTCACTATAAAAGCATACTAAATTTTTTTTTTATTAAAGTAAATTAAACATACATGTTCACCTATAATTGAAAACATCCCCTAAGGCTACAAGGTTAGGATTACTAATATCCCCACTAACATACATCATTATATTTCATTGCATTAAATAACACAAGTAATATACATTCATCCAACATAAATAAATACCAAGAAAAGAAGATACGTCCATAACATATATCCATTATAAGAATAACTAATACAACACTCATTCCCAGAATGAGTCATAAATACATAAGAGTTACAATTACATAAATCCACCTCATAGATACAAGAGGGGTATAACCAACTCATTACAATTCGAAATACAATAGTTCTAGAAATGATATAAGAACCGCAAGCTGTCCAACTGGATGTCTCGCCACCAAGTACTGAAGATCAATGGGGACCCAATGGTTTTGGTGCATGTTCCACCCAGCCAAGTGGTACTCGAAGGCCCACCCCCCATGCAAGGAGATAGTAACAATGTAACATGGACAAAGAAATCTACTACCTCCAACCAAAGGAAGACTCATACTAACACATACTGACTCAACCCAATATATGCACAGTATAAGTCTAACACTAACATCATTGACATAGATCACATTGCTTCCAGACATAAAATAGATCAAGTATGTTCAAAGAACCATACACATATAACAATAAACAACAGTTGTCCTAGATAGAGTGTCATCGCATAGTAGTAATGAGATCTCCTCTGAGCATTCTTCATAGGCTCCGGCTTCGGTAATCCTAGTGACCTCAACCGAATCCCAACCCTCATACTCACTCATGCGGAATCAACTACCTCTCGTATGGACAAGATAGTTGATCTTGCCATTCCAAGCCTTCCCACTCATCCCAAGTCTAAACAAGCCCTTGTGTCTATGAGTGAGGTAAAATTATCTTGATTAGTGAGAAGTTAGTCCTAATCTTCTAAGTACATTACTTTAATTATCACTTGTTTAAATAAATTCTGAAGGTTACCCGGTTTACCTCTTTGGGCTCCAACGCCTATCATAAGCCACTCTTCTAATGGACAACACACCATAAAAACCATGCTCCAAGGGAAACACAAGTGCATGAAACCTAGCTAACAAAACCACTCCAACACAAGGAGGAAACAATTAATACAATTCACTCCAGACATCATGGAGGCAACAAACACACGGTCCACTCCTTCCAAAGGAGGTACAAAACATCCCCATTTGTGGAAACCGGGTAGCTACTAAAAAGACACCATGCACTACCCAAGGGAAAAACAATTGGTTGACACAAAGATTCGACAACCCTCATCCTCTAAGATCTTCTGGAAGACTTACAATTTTGGACTAACACTAAATCCCAAAACCCACAATGCAACTTGACGACATAGCTACAACAAGCATTCAAGTCCTTATTCAAATCTAATACTTGGATTTCCTAAATCCATACTCATTCAATAGGCAACGTTGGCAAAGTCAAAGGCATGATAACTAGATCAACTGAAATAATCATAAACCCTATTTCCTCTTTCATTATTGGGAATCTTGAACAATTTAAACTCACATCCCCTTGCGAAATACACGGAAATAAAATATCTAAAGCAACCATGAAGAATATTACTATTTTCGGATATTCTAAATCCATTTTCCTTTCATATTCTCTTCAGAGTAAGATAAAACTATTGTCGTTTCAAATTAGCTAAAATAGATAAATAAGAGCCTTCAATTTACAAATGTAAGAAATACTACTTTAAACAATTTAAATCAAATTCAATGTTTATTTTTAAAAACCAACATAAACACTCTACTAACTAGATTCCTTTCGTTTTCCAACTAACTCATATAATTTAATCAATTTATTCAAAATACCTTTTTCTCTATCAATCTGAATTATGATTACTAATCATTTCAGTTTTAAATTGAAATCTAAATATTTTGCATGCCACCAAAATGCCAAAAATAGAATATTAAAAGTATATACATAAATATATATATTATATTTATATAATCAAAACTATATTCAAAAATAAAATCTTCAATAAACATTGATTTTACTTTTACCAACTGTAATATTAAATATTTCTGATTATAAATCCTATCTACATATCCATCATCCAAAAATATAAATATATATATTAAATAATATATATATATATATATATATTTATATACAATATTAAATTATAAACTATTTACATTAAATAAATAACAAAAATTAAATTCTATTAAATAAAATCTAAGAAAACTAAAGGGGATTTAATTTTCTCCATTACCAATTTTTTTCTAGAGAGGGTTTGTTTTGAAAACCAAATCAAATTGTTTTCTAAAGGGTAAAAATTTCTTACAACAACCTATAAATTTGAAGCACAATCAAATGTTTAATTAAAACAATGAATCTACAATTTCCCTGTTTACTAAGTAAAATCCTACAGTGAATTTAAACAATCTTTCCCAATTTTAGATTAATCTAAATCCAGTTTCTTTTAACAAATCCTAATTCATAATTCATTTCAACAACAAATTCTTAAACAATTAAATTGAATTAAACAAACCAAGAACCAGGAAACACACAGAACAAAACCTGGAATCCGAAGCTACAGAAGAAGATGAATTTCTGATGCAAGCCTCTTCCTAGAATTTCCTGAATTTTCCTCAAATGTGCAACGAATCCAATCCCAAAATCCTAAAAAAACTGATTCAAACCCTTCTTGTGCAAATTCTCCAAAAATCCTTCAATGCTTTGAAAGATGAATTCCTTTCCAAAACTTCTCTCTCTCAAAATTGAAAACATGAAATCCTCATAAATCAAAAATATCTAATCCAACCCTAATTCCCATTGCATGCATGCATAGTTGAGAATTATACATTTATTTCATTTTCCATTTTCGAAAACCCAAATTGAATTTAAAATACAATTTCAATTTCCTTTCAATCTCTAAATGTAATTTGCAAATACCTTTAAATTTCTTTTGATTTGATTTAATTTAATCCAATAAACTTAATTAATTAATTTTAATTATTTAATAACTAAATTCAACCCTTTTGAGATTAAAATTTAATTAATTAAATAAATTAAAATTTAACTAAATTAAATTTCATTATCAACTTTGAATATAACATCAAAGCATAATATTAATTTTAATATAACATAATCACTACTTTTTCCAATGCAATTATTCTAAACATTAATTTCACAATAATGCATCTAACAGAATCATATAACATTAAATAAGGTAAACATGACTCAACAAACAGGACAGACGACACACTAAGGCTAGGGCATAGACCTGACACATGTTACCTAGCTACTATCTCCCGTTCAACTTAACCGTTGGATCAACACGCTCAAACCTGTGAAACCAGGTGGATTCGATGTCATGTACCTGCAACCTAAAACCAAGTCAACAACATCATATAATATAGTTGTTGCTCAATAGTAGTGATCAAAACTTCATAACAAAATGTATCCAGTATCAAAGTAGCTGCAACCACACATAGCATAAAGCAAACCGAAAAAGAAGCAAAACGGAGGGGTATTACATTAAAGTAAAATCAATGTTTATTGAAGATTTTATTTTTGAATATAGTTTTGATTATATAAATATAATATATATATTTATGTATATACTTTTAATATTCTGTTTTTGGCATTTTGGTGGCATGCAAAATATTTAGATTTCAATTTAAAACTAAAATGATTAGTAATCATAATTTAGATTGATAGAGAAAAAGGTATTTTGAATAAATTGATTAAATATATGAGTTAGTTGGAAAACGAAAGGAATCCAGTTAGTAGAGTGTTTATGTTGGTTTTTAAAAATAAACATTGAATTTGATTTAAATTGTTTAAAGTAGTATTTCTTATATTTGTAAATTGAAGGCTCTTATTTATCTATTTCAGCTAATTTGAAATGGCAATAGTTTTATCTTACTCTGAAGAGAATATGAAAGGAAAATGGATTTAGAATATCCGAAAATAGTAATATTCTTCATGGTTGCTTTAGATGTTTTATTTCTGTGTATTTCGCAAAGGGATGTGAGTTAAAATTGTTCAAGATTCCCAATAATGAAAGAGGAAATAGGGTTTATGATTATTTCAGTTGATCTAGTTATCGTGCCTTTGAATTTTCCAACATTACTTATTGAATGAGTATGGATTTAGGAAATCCAAGTATTAGATTTGAATAAGGACTTGAATGCTTGTTGTAGCTATGTCGTCAAGTTGCATTGTGGGTTTTGGGATTTAGTGTTAGTCCAAAATTGTAAGTCTTCCAGAAGATCTTAGAGGATGAGGGTTGTCGAATCTTTATGTCAACCAGTTGTTTTTCCCTTGGGTAGTGCATGGTGTCTTTTCAGTAGCTACCCAGTTTCCACGAACGGGGATGTTTTGTACCTCCTTTGGAAGGAGTGGACCTTGTGTTTATTGCCTCCATGATGTCTGGAGTGAATTGTATTAATTGTTTCCTCCTTGTGTTGGAGTGGTTTTGTTACCTAGGTTGCATGCACTTGTGTTTCCCTTGGAGTATGGTTTTTATGGTGTGTTGTCCATTAGAAGAGTGGCTTTTGATAGGCATCGGAGCCCAAAGAGGTAAACTGGGTAACCTTCAGAAGTTATTTAAACAAGTGATAATTAAAGTAATGTACTTAGAAGATTAGGACTAACTTCTCACTAATCAAGATAATTTTGCTTCACTCATAGACACAAGGGCTTGTTTAGACTTGGGATGAGTGGGAAGACTTGGAATGGCAAGATCAACTATCTTGTCCGTACGAGAGGTAGTTGATTCCACATGAGTGAGTATGAGGGCCGAGATTCGGTTGAGGTCACCAGGATTACTGAAGCCGGAGCCTATGAAGAATGCCTAGAGGAGATCTTATTACTACTATGCGATGACACTCTATCTAGGAAAACTGTTGTTTATTGTTATATGTGTATGGTTCTTTGAACATACTTGATCTATTTTATGTCTGGAAGCAATGTGATCTATGTTAGTGATGTTAGTGTTAGACTTATATTGTGCATATGTTTGGTTGAGTTAGTATGTGTTAGTATGAGTCTGCCTTTGGTTGGAGGTAGTAGATTTCTTTGTCCATGTTATGTTGTTACTATCTCCTTGCATGGGGGGTGGGCCTTCGAGTACCACTTGGTTGGGTGGAACATGCACCAAAACCATTGGGTCCCCATTGATCTTCAATACTTGGTGGCAAGACATCCAGTTGGACAGCTCGCGGTTCTTATATCATTTCTAGCACTATTGTATTTCAAATTGTAATGAGTTGTTTATACCCCTCTTGTATCTATGAGGTGGATTTATGTAATTGTAACTCTTATGTATTTATGACTCATTCTAGGAATGAGTGTTGTATCAGTTATTCTTATAATGGATATATGTTATGGATGTATCTTCTTTTCTTGGTATTTATTTATGTTGGATGAATGTATATTACTTGTGTTATTTAATGCAATAAAATATAATGATGTATGTTAGTGGGGATATTAGTAATCCTAACCTTGTAGCCTTAGGGGATGTTGTCAATTATAGGTGAACATGTATGTTTAATTTACTTTAATAAAAAAAAAAATTGGTTCGCTTAAGATGTTAATTGCAACTTCCTCTAGGGTTGTGCGGCGGGGCATTACAATAGATGAAAGTGTAAAGTATGTGATGTGAATGATGTGAAATTGAGTAGTGCAGTGTGAGCTTTCAAGTGTTGGATTATTGGATGCAATGAGTAGAAGGTGTTTGTAATCATTCAAATAGACTATGAAGATCTTGGAGCTACTGTGGTGGATTTTATGTTGCACTAAGATCATGTTCTTTTTGTAACATTTATTCTCTATCTTCTTTTTCTATTCCAACAGTGTGTTTTATTTTGGTAGTGACCCCTTGTAACCAGTTTTGCAATTACTTATATTATGAGCTAATCCTCACTGTGTTTTTTCCCTTCTTGGGTTTTCCATGTAAATCTGGTGTTCTCTTGTGCATGGTGTTAAAGTTTTTTTAGTTTTGTTTTATGATTTTCATGCTAACTCATTACAAAAAATTAAGGGTTTAATGAATGCATGTGGATCCGAATGTTAATGAGGGTTTTGAAGTTTTGATAAGATACAATTGATTCACCCCCATCTTATTTGTCTTGTTCATTCAACAACAAAAACTTGTATCAAACATGCTCTATGAAGACATCAAATAAATTATTATGGAGATCACATAAATTATGCTCATGGTATTATTGAATGGTGTAAGAAACACTTCACATGTGAGACCGTTTCATCTTTAGGGAGGAACCCACATCCAACTAGAGTGTTTTGGTAGATATCAAGTATGTAAATTATTTTAAAAATATTATTATTACTATTTTATAAATTTGAAACAAAATTATTATTGCATGTTTATGAGTTTGACATGTATATATAAAATCTCTAGGTGTTGATAGAAGAATAATGTAAAAATTGTAAGATGATAGGAAAAATAAGATCTTTGCATTGTGTCATGAGTACAAATAGCCAAATATGGACATTGTGCACTAGGGGTTACTCTTATTTTTGTTATGATTGCATCTTGGGAGATTATGAGAATTGCAAGAGCCAACACTATGGATATATCAATGAATGGAATTTGGTGTCACTAGTCATTACTAATGCATATGATGTAGATGAAGAAGAAATATTTGAAGACATTCCTTTGATTTCAATTGATTATGACCAAATTTTAGGATTGATTAAAAAATGTACATATCTATCAATGTGTATAACTGAAGTGTAACAGTTTTCATTTTTGAAAATTTTAATACATGTTTTGATTATATGGGAAAACCAAGTATTGAAGGGACCTAAAACCATTTACATCACATTACATCAAAATGTTGCTAAGAAAGATAAACACATTAAAACTTAAGTAGCAACCAATAGTAAAAAAATAGCCAAAAATAGCGACCCAACAATAAGAAATCATAAATAGAAAAAAACAACACAAAGACATAGAAATCACTTCATATTCTTCAAGTTATTGGCCACCTCAATCTCCTGATTGTAGTGCAGGTTAACCATGTCCAACAACTCTTGTTTTTATTCTTCAAATGTATTCCTAAGCCCCCCCCTTGTTCTAGTGCTCGAGACTTTAGCCTCCTCTTTGATAGTCTTCTTCCCCTTCCCCTTAGAGGTCTGATCCTTCTCAAGCATATTTACAAAGTACATTTGATCCTCCCAGAGCTGACTGATCTTGCCAAATATAACATTGAGAGACTCCACGTTGTTTTTTACCAAACTATGGCTAACTTGCAGAAGCTTCTTGATGTTAATACAAGTTCATCTAAAATTTAATTTTAATTTGGTTCTTAAACAATACAATTCATGACATATTATTATAATCTTCTTATATTTTATTTGTGGTGAGAGAGGTTTTTTTGGAATCATAACAGAGACTATAAATATAGAAGGTGCAAGTTATTATTTATTACATTGCACAAAAGAGAGGATGAAGTTTGATGAGCCTTAGAATTGTCATTTTTTACACTTTTCATCATACTTTTGATAAGTTTCAAAGGTATTCCTAGACCTTTTCACATATTTTAAGTATTTAAAGCATTGAAGATGATATATTATATTGATAAATGATTATGTGAATATTTGATAAACACTTCTAAATAGTGATGGGTGCAATCGCATATACTATATTTTGGTTTCAAACATTTTCCTTTAGTGACTCAAGGTTAATAGGGCCAAGCCTTTCATGCCACAAATAATTCCTCAAAGCAACACTTGTTAAATTTTAGAGGATTTTTTTCGCAATTGAAATAGTCCTTTCTAGTATCCACCTTATACCAATTTTTTTTTACTATTAAACACTTTACAAGTTCCTTGCTAAAAAATGGCCTTCATGTTTTTGAAAATGATATAGCTAATTAAGATGAGATTTTTCTTTAGTCTTGGAACAAGTAAAAAATTATCAAAGCCTTATTAACCTTGAGTTGGAACATCAAGAGGAGCTCTACCAAATCCTTCAACATGTATTTATCAATCATATCACAATGTAAGAGCATCTGTCAAATGTTTTGCTATATTTCTCAAGTTATCAATATCACTAGTCATGTGGGGAATAACACTTGAATTGATGATCTAGACATCATCATTTTTGACATATTTGGAAGATTTCTCTAAAAAATGTTTATAATTTTCATAACCATTTTCAATATCTGCATCAACCATCATACCTCCTTGTTTACCTTTATTTATATCTTTATTCTTCTTGAAATAGTGGCACTCAAAATGACAAAGATAATTACATGATACTAACAAAAATTCCTCTTCTATTGACTATTATAAAAAAAAAGATGCCCTTTTCATTGAGGCTTCTTGCCATTTGACAGGAAAAATCATTTGTTGATTTAGCTTCATCATCTATATTAAGAATTTTTTCATGTTGCAATAGTAAACTAGATCTAAAGCATTAAATTTCAAGGTTGTCATTTTTTAACTTGATATGAGTGGTCTTGAAATTCTCAAATGAATATGAAAAACCACTAAGGGTTATAAAGATGGCATTTTTTAAAAATAATAGTAGTATATACATAATGAGATGATTTAAAATACCTTTGATCTTTAAAATATAATCAATTACCAATCCATTTATTCTTAGATTGTATAAACTAAGTTTGGAGCATGTATTTTTTCACATCATTCTTGTGCTCATAGACTATTGTGATTCATTCTAATCTTCCTTTTATTTGGTCAAGAACTATGCACATTTTATATTAATGCAACAATAATAGACAATTTTATCAAGGCTAGTTTTTGGTGTGATTTCTTGTCTAATTATTCTTCTAGACAAGCATCTATGAAATTTCTTGATGTAGTTCCATTGGTAATGGAGGTGAGGTTGAGAATTAAATATCAATATCTTGCACATGCCTCCAAGTGCACAAGGCTCCAAAAATAATATTTTCAATATCCACCATTCATCAAGATTTGATCAAGTCTACACCCTTAATTTCTCATCCATCGAAATGGCCTAATGATGTGCACCTATCACATGATACCATTTTTCATATTTTCATTCTCTCTTACATGATAATCAACCTGATCCATCTATCTAATGACATCTCATCTCATCCATCCTTTCAATCAACCCAAAATCTATAAATAGGACCATTCCCATCTGATTTTTAAGGAAAACATTTGATGCAAAAAAGTTATGCTATAGGATTGGGTAGTCACATTCTACTTCAACTTCAATTACCACTTGGAGAAATCACCTAAGGTCACCAAAGGCTTGCAATAGTGAGAGATTTCATGTGTTTTGTCATGTTATTTAATTCCCTTTTCTCTAATTTGAGGTGTATAATTAATATAGGATAGGATTCATAGTTTGCATTATTTCCTATTATTTTAATCCTATATTTTGGTGTTCACACATATCATAAAATGATATATTTTGTGCTTAGTATGGCCCATGACTCAGCTCTATGGGTGATTACACAAAGTCGAAGGATAAAAAGCATCTAAATAAAAAAATTGAAGAAAATATGAGTGCATTCTTTAGAAGTTCACATAACATTCTCACATTATAACACATTCTCACATTATATAATACAAGAACATTATATAGTGCAAAAAAAATTTAGAACACACTCACATTATATAGATTTTTATGAAAACATAGATAATCATATGGTGAGAGAATTAGAGATAGAGAGAGCGAGAGGTAGAGAGATATGGAAAGGTAGAGAGAGGGGGGGGAGAGGGATATACATTTAAAGATATAGAGAGATAGATTGATTTAGAAAAATGGATAGATAGAGAGGGAAAAATATACTTATAGAGAGGAAGAGAGAGGGAAAGATAATTAGATATAGAGGAAGATATTGAGAGAGATATAAAGAGATAGAGAGGGAGAGAGAGAGAGATAGATAGATAGATAGAGAGGGATAGTGATGGATATGGAAAGAGAGGGGAGATAGATATATAGAGATAAAGAGATATATAGAGGATAGAGTTAGAGAGGACAAAGTTTGAGAGAGGAAGATATATAAAGAATGAGAGATATAGGGGAGAAGAATAAATAAATAGAAAGAGAAACTTGAGGGAGTGATAGAGAGAGGGAGAACGAAAGATAGAGAGGTAGAGAGATAGAGATAAATAGATATAAATATGCAAATGGAGAGAGGGGGTGATATATATATAGAGAGAGAGATCTATAAATATAAGGAGAGAGAGCTCGAGATACCAAATCATGGTTTACCAAAGCATGCACACATTTGTAAGTGGGACCATATCAAAGGTCATAATATTTTCTCTCATTTATCTCACATGTAGGTGATGCACATAATGCAATACATTTGTATTATTTATTCAAATTTTGGTCATGTCATTTTAGTCTTGGATAACCAAGCCTAGGGATTGTATCTCTATGATACCTTGCAAAGACTTATTTTCATATTTAATAACATTTCTAAACTTCAATATCACTAGATTTATTTATTTTATTATAAAATTGATGAAAGCACCACCAAAATGATGAGCTATTTTTTGACTTTCTAACCATTAAAAAAATGGTTTTGAATAAGTTAAGAAATTTATGTTTATTTCTTTGTGAACACATTGTCTTCATATTCTTTAAATACATATTTGTATTGAATTTTATTCATACCTTTTGATGTGCTTATCCAAAAAAATTTAAAAAATATAACATTGTTCTATGCTTTATTCTACAAACATTTGTTCATTTTAATTTTTTTATTATTTATATACAATTTATGCAACACATATATACAATTATGTAGTTTTACAGGTGTGCCAAATTCAAAGATCATAAAAAATATTCATTAAACATATAAAAAATACACTTATAATATTTAGAGTTGGCTATATTTCTACTGTAAGAGAGGGGGACCAACCACTGCAAGGCCCTAGGTCACAAAAGGCCAAGCAAAGTATGGCTACCCTAACTTACCTCAATTTAAAGGAAGGCTAGGATAGGCGGGATGAGAACATGATGAGGACTATATGCCCTTTGATCACTTTGCAAACCTAGGAGGTGAAAGGAGATAGCGAGTTGATCTTTAGAGTCAACTCTGTGTCTCAGGTAGCTCTCTATCTGAGGACAAAAGCGTGGTTCTGGGATGATAGCATGATGCACTGGTGTCTCAAAGGTGCGCTGGCATTCGTACAACTAGAAAACCAAAGAGACAAGGTTAAGTTCTAAAAAAGGGACTATTAACCTAGTTTAAGAATTTCTAGAATGATAGAATAAGATTAAGAAGAGTGAAACATAAAGACAAATGCGATAAAGGAAATAGATTACCACAACGGTGATGAAGATGATTTCGCACATCAATATTCTCACCAACTTGCTCCAAGATCTCTCCACCTGCACAGAATAAAGAGGGAAAATGTTGGGCGACTGTTTAGGGGTCTGCCTCAGTTAGACCTCCTATTTTGGTGTTTCCACCTCCATAGACAACCAAGTTTGCAACGATAATAATAATATGATAAAGAAGAGAAAACAAGCTACGTAGACAAAAGACATTGCAAAATAGTACGTGCTTACTCAACCAAATGATAGAGAAGATAAGAGGAGCTTACCACCTCTGTCCAAAGCGCTCAAGGCTAGTGGAGGAGAAAATGAGAGGAAATCAAGCCTCTGCTGCAATGATGTTTGTCCGACACTTGCACTATCAAAGTGATGGAGTGGTAGATTTATACTATGGAGTGTGAAGTGCTGCTACAAAGCTTGTGGATGCTTGAAAGAGTGGAGAAAATGTGAAGAGATGAACTCAAGATCTTTCCAAACTCCCCGAATGAATGAGAGAGTGAAGAATATGAAGGAAGGAGATGAAAGCGGTCATATTCGGGTTGGCCAGCCGAAGGAGGTGTTACAATTCAACTTTCAATAGGAAGTGTAACATATCTGCAAACTCCAACCACAGGAATCTGCCAGGGATGTAAGCACGCTGTGTGGACGTTTGTGCCCCCCGCAGGCATCCCCAACAAAAACACCTCCACCGACACTCAGAATGGGTGCCAAGTGTGATGCGAATGACGGGCTTAAGTGGAATTAATCCCCCACCTTAGGTTTTCTAAAGTGTAAGGGGGTAAAGGGGAATTTGCGTTAGGGGTGCAAATTCATGCCTATACATCTACCAACCAATTTTAAAAATACTTAATACACAAAAAAAGAATAGGGGGTGCACACTAGACACTATTATATTTTATTAATGAAAATATGAATTCTTTTGTGTGTGCTCAACATGTCATTCTCATAATATTAACCATTTATAAATTAGTAGTTTAAAAACTATATTTATAGTACTACAATTTTTATTTTTTTCACAAAAGGCGTGTAGCCTATATCTTTATATTATAATGATAATTGATTACAAAATGTCAGTATTAGTTAACTGGCTAGAATCAGACATATCCTTCACAAGCTTTTATACTTAACCCTTTTGGGTGTTGGCCTTAACTCAACCTCTAAAGCTTGAACCTTCTCAGGTTTTAGGGATTGGGATTCCACCATAATTCATACTTCACCTTTTGGGTGGTGGCCTTTGGGCTTTCTTCATTCCACATACTTACCATTCCTGTCAAGGCGAAAGCCTTAGCACTGACCTTTGAAGCCTGATCATTTTCAGATATCGGGGATCGAGTCTCCACCATACCCCGTACTTTTCCTTTCAGATGTCAACCTACGAGATTTCAACATTCTGCATACTTAGCATGTTAGGGATCAGATCTCCACCATACTCCATACTTCATCTTTTAAGTGTTGACATTTAGGCTTTCATCAATCTGCATACTTACCATTCTTGTTAAGATGCAAGCCATAACTCCAATCTTTGATGCTCAAACCTTTTGGACATTGACGTTCAAACTTTAATATTTATGTATACTTACCATTCTTGATCAGGTGAAAGCTTTAGTTCCAAAATTTGATGCCCAATGCTATTCAGATGTCAAAGATTAGAATTTCACCATATTCCATACTTCAAGAATAAAGGCAAGCCAACAAATCAAGGCTAGATGCCTGAATCCTTTCGGACTTAACTCAATTTTAGCTTCCTTTCCTTTGTGCACATAGTAAGGTGTATGCCTGAAGTTCGAAATATGATACCTTTCAAACTTAGCACAAAATGAATAACTCCTTAGTCAAATACTTATTATTTTTTATTACATGTATTTGGTAGCTAAGCCACCATGATTTGAAGATTTTCACATTGTCCACTACCTTTAAACATCTTATTTCCTTCAAAATGTGAGCTTTTGACCCCTTTAGCACACTTTTTCAGAAGATACAATTGTTGCTAGCTGAGAAAAAACATTGATAAGATTATTAACATTTGATATTTTCACCACTTGTTGATCACAACCCATTGTTGCAAGGTGGTCAACTAGTTTATTACCTTCTCGGTAGGTATGATAAATATAAACTACTTGAAAGTTGTTTAATTGCAACCAAGCCTTCTTCAGGATGTATTTAAGTTGCCAAATTTGTACTCTTTTTTCCTTGCATGCATTTACAATTATGAGAGATTCACCTTCTATATGAATTCTTTGTACCCTGAGCTTCATTGCTAAATTTAAACCATGAAATAATGCTTGACCCTTTGCTAGATATTATTCATTCCATTGGAGAGATGAATTGACTTAGCACCTATTCGGGAGCCTTTATAATATCAATACATAATCTTGCTTATGATAATTCCAGATTACCCCTTGACACGCCATCAAAGTTTAACTTACATAAGCCTAAAGAGGGAAGCAACTACTTAATTTTATTCCTATCCATCTTTTGTTTAGTTGGTTGATGTAGACTACCTCTGAAGGGTTAAATAATGTATTCCCATAGGTTTAGAATGCTCCCATCCCAACTTGTAAAGAGAGAAGATACATTTTTCTATGCTTGAACATATAAAATTTTCACCTTTGAAATAGTTTTCTCAACTTTTACCTAAATTTTTTGTATTGATGGTGTTTCCTTCCTGAATATACATCTATTCCTTTCCCACCATATATTCCATACCACTATTATTAGGACTATCCTCCATAAACATGTAAATAATGATGACTTGTAAAGTACAAGAATACTAGTGAAAAGGTCCTATAAAGTTTTGGGTAATGGGAAAGAGTAGCATAACTTTATTTTAATGAAGGCCTAGCAATCTTGAGCAAACAAATAGTGTATAAACAAATGGTCCACATGTTCAAAAACCTCCTCACATAACACATATTTAAATGGTTACGCTATCCCTAACTTAGTCAATCTATCACTTGTTAAGATCCTATTTCTTAAAGCCAACCGAGCAAAGCTACCAGCCTTGGGAAGCACCATGGGGTTCCAAAAAAATGAGTATGCCCGTTGGGCTTGATTTTGTGGACCTTTGCTAATTATTGACTTGTAACCCTGCTTTATTGTGTAGTTTCCATTTTTAAAAGGAGACCAAATTATCTTATCTGAACAATCTAATTTAAAGACAACTCTATTCTTTAGGGTGCTCTATAACACTTCCTTTTCATTGGAAGATATAGGTACAATTGATAAGTCTTTCCATGTTATATTACCTATAATAGCATTGATAAACAAGATATAATCTTGCAATTTAGTGCCCCAACTTGCAGATAGAACTTCCTCTGCTGATTGCAACTCTTGAATGGAGTTGAGAGGGGGATTCCTATTCCAGGAGTCTTTCCAGAATTGAACATATTCTCCATTATTTACTTCCCATGATATGCATGTAACAATGATTTCTTTGCATGATACTATGGAGTTCCACATAGCTAAACCACTAGGAGGATTTAAAATGGTGAGGATTCTGGCTAGGTTTTCATTATCCAACTATTACTTTGCATTAATTTATACCACTTTGAGCTAGGCTTTGTATACATTTTCCATACCGATTTTTCTCCAAGAGCCATGTTTCTTATAGAGAGATTATGGATACTAGCTCCACCCTTAAGTTTTTCAGGGTACATACTTTCCAATGAGATTAAAGGTATCTTTTTTTTATCATCAATGTTACCTTTCCACAAGAAATTTTTTATGAATTTTTTAATTTGTAGGGTGACTAATCTGGGTGCCTTCAAAACAACCAAATAATAGTTTGGGATAGCTTCTAGCGCAAATTTGATCATTAAGATACACCTTGATGGAGAAAGCCACCTGGATTTCCAAGGAAAAATTCTTGCTTTGATCTTTTCTATGACTTTTACCCAATATGAAGCTTTATTTACACCCATAAAGAAAGATATCCCTAGATATGAGGAAGGAAGATCCGCCTTTTGGAATCCTAGCAGCTCCACTAACCTCCTTGTAATGGATGCATTTGTGTTGAAATATATATCTTGGACTTGCTTGCATTTATTTTCTATCCAGATGCAAATGAATATTTGTCAAGTATTTGCTTAATCTGTTTGGCTTCATTCATTAAAGATTTACCAAATAGTGGAGTGTCAACTACAAACAATGAGTGGTTAACTAAGATGTTTGTATGAGGGATTAAAATACCCTACCAAATCCCTTGAGAATGTACTTTTGTTATTGATATACTTAACACTTCTATCATTATAATAAATAACATTGGAGATAGAGGGTCCCCCTACCGAACCCCTTGAGTTGAACTGAAAAAATCAGTTGGAGTTCCATTTATAATGACTAAATTTTTTGCATCGACTAAGCATGAAAAGATCCATTTACACCATTTATTGCTAAAGCCAAAATTTTGTAAAACCTGAATCAAGAATGCCCTATCCACCCTATCACAGGCTTTCATCATGTCTAATTTAATGATGAAGGATGAAAAATTATTAGTTTTAACAGAATGCAATAGTTCATGAGCTACTAAAGCCCCTTTAATTGTCTCCCTACCTAGCATGAATCCACCTTGTTCTTATGATATATTTTTTTTTATAAAAGGCTGAAGTCTAAGGTAAATGGCTTTTGTGAAAATCTTGTAAATTGTGTTACACAAAGATATTAGCTTAAAATCTACAAATAATTTGGGATCTTTCACTTTTGGTATTATTACTATATGTGTAGTGTTAAATTGATTTAGCATGGAACCAGATCTCCTTGATTCCTCCAATGCCAATAGGAGATCAAAACCAATGAAGTCCCAACATTTTTGGAAGAATAGTAGTGAACCCATTAGGTCCTGGGGCCTTATTAGATGGCAAGGAAAAAACCACATTCTTTAACTTCCCAAGAGTGAAAGGCTCCAATAACTAATCATTATATATTCTTTAAGGATTAGCTTTGGTATGGCTTCAATTAATTCTTCCCCATCCTTTTTAGCATTAGCTAATCAATTCTCTAGAGCAGACAATAGTTTTGAAAAAAAACTGACACCTTCCTCTTGAATTTTCTCTGTCTTAGTGAGCAATGAACCTGTGGAGCTATCTTGTATTGTAAAAATTGTATTTAATGATTTCTTAATATGAGTTGATATGTGAAATAATTTGGTATTTTGATCCCCTTCTTTTAACCATAATTCTCAAGACTTTTTTCTCCAATAGACTTTTTCCCTTTCCAATAATTTAGCCCATTCTGATTGTAAATTACTCTTCCACTCAAAAGTTACAACATCAAAACCTTGTGATATAACTTTTTCATTGATTTTTGATAGTTTATTGAATACCTTTTCTTTTTGCTCTAAAATATTCTTAAGACATGCACATTCCAAAATCTGATACCTTGTTTCACATGGCTCAGTTTTTTACATAGTTGGAACATTTTAGATCCTCTAACATATGGAGCACTTGCCCACTATTGGTGAAGAAGAGGCAAAAAATATGGATGTCTAAATCAAATCTTTTCAAATTTGAAAGACGGTTTTCTATTTGAACTAGAGTTTTTAGCTATTATATCCAAAGATATGGTATAATGATGTGAGCCCACAAAGGGTAAGATTGCAGATGACAAGGTATTCTTCCTTCAGAACCAATTTGGTGAAGATAAGAACCTATCCAACCACTCTGCAATCTATAGGAAATCCTTTCTCTGGTTTTTCCAAGTGTACTTTCCCTTTTCAGGCAACATGTCCACTAAGGCATTATCTTGAATGAATGCTATAAAATCTTCCATTGCAAGCTTGGAGGTGGGTAAATTCCTCCTTTATTTTCTTGCAATGAAGTAATTGTGTTAAAATCACCAGAAAATATTGTCTTCTCCTCTCCTATATCATCCAAAACTTGTGTAAACACATGTCATAGCAATTTCTTCTACACTGTAGAAGTAGGGCCATAAACATTTGTCAACTAGATTTTAAAGTTAAAATTTGATACCTTCATTAATTGCCAATTCCTTTCATTTCTAACTGAGTCTATGGTAGCCTTTTTGGCATTCCATAAAGTAATAAAACCCCTTGATGCTCCTTGAGAAAGTGAATGATCTGATTTCCACTTTTTCCTTTTTGAATTGAAGATCTATACATGATATCAAAAGTTTTAGTTTCTTGCAGTACTATGATATCAACTCCACAAGCATCCAACTGTTGCTTGACTTGACCTCTTTTGTTAGGGGCATTAATTCCCCTAACGTTCAAGGATAGTAACTTCATTGGCTTCAAGGAGAGAAACATGCTCTCCTCGGGTGCTTGCTTGCAGACAATGTCACCTTATTATCTAATGTTGTTTGTATCCCTGTTGTTATCTCCTCCTTTATTTTAGTCATATGATATTTCCTCCCATCTTCCTAGGAAATTTATTGACCATAGTTTGACTGGTAGGCATCTGTGTAATAGAAATAATGAGAATAATAAAATTCATCCATTTCCCTGACTACTTCCTTTGTAATTTTTTCAACATCCTTATATTCCATTTGCTTGACAACTACCTTTGATATTTTATCAACATCTTTAGGTGTATCCATTGGTTTTCAACAAGGAGTTTGTAAAATAAAATCACCCTCCTCCCTTGTTACTTCCTTTGAGATTATTTCAATCAATTTACACCCTTTAGATTTAATTATTCTATCAACTAACTCTTCCAGATCATCTTCCTCAACCAACTGTTTAAAGGTCATAAGATCAAGCTCCTCATATTCTGGTTGAAATTCTTGTTGACCATGCCTAACCCCTAGATACTCTTTTAGTTGCAACATTTTTATAGGGCTCGAGTTATGAAGATGTTTGGTAGATCATGTATCAAATACCAAGGCCTTAACAATCATTTATAGCTACTACAAGTTGATGGAGGGGGGAGAAGGGGTGTAAAAGTGAATTGACTGTGATTGCAACCAAGATTTAGGCAGAGAGATAGATAATTGTTTTCCTTGTTTGGCTAATTGCTTCTTTAATCACTACATCACATGACAAGCCCCCCATAACCTTAACTTTGGGTAACAATTTAGTGTTTTGAACCTTTAATACATTTGACTAAGGTGTATGATTATGAATAGACAATTGGTTGTTGCTATTTTCTACCTCTTGATAGGTATTGCTAAAATGCCCCAACCTATAACATTTAGAGCACACATTTTCAGGGATTTCCATTATGATTTTTTGTTTCCATTTCCCATATTTAGATGTTGTATTAATTTGATTTGGGAGTTCCTTTGTAGAATCCAAAAATATGCAAACCCTAACTAGTTTTGTTGGATTCCTAAAATATGCATAGTCATGTTTTAGGAAAATCCCCATACGATTAGCCAAAATTTTAATTAATTGTAACTCCCTATATATTCAAGAGGAAGGGATTGCAATTGAATCCAAAAAGGGATGAATTTAGCAACAAAGTTATCAAGATTAAAAGGGGGTCCAAGATTGAATAAATAAATCAAATCCACCAAATACCCATGCTTTCTTTTTATATATTACATCCCTTAGAGGTTTTGTGTCAAAAAGAACTACAAAAATTCCCTTTCCTTGGTCTAAATATAAAACCTTATTAGCTCCAACCCATTCATCAAATATCGAATCTCTTAAAATCTCTATATTAGGGAAAAGTTTCTAGAAATTACATATCAAAGCTCTCCCACGAATATCTTGGATTTGTGGATCAAGAAGATCTTTAAACAAGTGATGTTGAGAATATCCTTTCGATCATTTTTCTTTGAGTGCTGATCTTTCTGGTCTTTTTGATCTTGGCTTGAAAAATTTCTTGATTCTTGATTTTCTGAAGTATCTCCTTTATGAGGGTCTTTCCGCCTTCATTATTGAGTTCCTCTTTTTTAATCTGCACCACTTTTCTCCTTCTTTTTAGCTTGGTAAGCTTCTTTGTACTCCTCCATTGTTGCAGTTTATTTGGAGCTTGTGCATGGTATTTTTGATTCTGACCCTTTGGAAAGTCTCCTCTTTTCTAGTTATGCAAACTTTGGCTTTGTGCCTTTGAGTTGAGGGGAGTGTCTTTCTCAGAAGGAACAGTGTGTTGAGCTGTTGGTAGAGAACCCTTTGAGAAAACCCTTGGAGTAGAATGATATGAAAAATATTTATTAATATCTTCAAGCAGAGCCCTAGGTGAGTGTGAGAGGTTTATAACATTTGGCTTGAAATTAGCCGTGCGATCCAAGAAAGGCGGTTTCAAGGATGTCACTATACAATTTTGTGGGTGCAAACCCTCCTGGGAAACTTTTAACGCTCGTGATTGAGAAGCTGTCCCAACTAGTTGGGATGTATCATCTGCACAAATATCAAAAACTTCTTGCTTATCCTAATTGAGCCTTCCATGTGAGCGAGAAGGGCCCCAGGCCCCAGTGTCAGTATAAAACATTATTCCTGATAGCATAAGACTAATGCCCAACTTGATGGTGTCGAGGGTAACCTTGAGGCCTACGAGATTGTTGATGGGGATGACCATTGTGGAAAAAATAGCCATTACGATGCTCAAGCGGCCATTTTTGCTTCAAAGCCATTTTTCATTTGAGTTCAACATTAACAAAGTACTACAATTCTTGTTCTTATCATATCTTCAAATTTGAGAGTGCATATCTCAAATTACTTGTTCAAGTTCAATTTTAGCTGATTTTAGGAAAAAAATGAACACTAAATTGATCCCCATATGTCTACCATTTCTATTCACTTACTTCTATCCATATCCTTTTTTGATAGAGGAGAAGGTAGATCTTGTATACAACACACTAATATACTACCTTTCAACTTAATATATCAATCCTTTTGTCCCTCAGACTACTATGAAATGTTAAGATCCTTTTCTCCCTTAGACTACTATGAAATGTTAAGATCCTTGCTAACTAAAGGGATTGAAAGAACCCTACTTCTATCCTAATGCCATTTTACCTTAATAGAGTGTCAAATTAGTGGCAATGAGTATATACCTTTAATAGATCTTATATGTAAGGATGCATAGTTTTAGTGGATAAAATAACATTGATTGGTATTTGATACTTTGTGTTAAGAGTTGGTCTCCACGCCTATACACACCTACTAATTGGAAATAATTGCTAGAAAAAATTCGAAAGGATTGGTCCATAATATTTATCTTGATGTTGTGTCAAATACTTTCTTTTTAATTAGTCTTGATTCTAACCATTTTTAATTCTGATATTTGATTATTTTTAACATAAAATATTAATAAATTAGTATGGATGGAGACACACAATTCTATATCTATATATGTTCTTGATTGTGCAAGATACTAATACCACAGTATGGGAAAGTTATAAATCATGAATTGTCACATAATTATTGAAAGAGAGTTTGAACATCTAGAAATTCCAAATTTGGAGGATTGGGATGATATTTCTCTCTCCATAGTGGAAGTGATTGAGTTGGATAAAAACTTGGACATGGTGCACAGTTTGACTGATGGTTCCATCATGTCAGATGTTTTTTTTTGACAACCTAGACTGCTCATTGTTTTATTACTAACCTTGTTTATTGTTCCAAGTGCAGGTTCATCTAAGGTGGTTTAACCCAAGCATGTGTGTGATCATTACTATAGTACTTTGCTTTGATTTTTTTTTCCAAATTGATGCATGGACAAAGGAGTTCTTTTGCAAAATTTTGTTTTAAGATTTCATTTGATACATAGAAATTTGTAATCAAGTTTTATGGAAGTGTTGGTGAGAGAAGATTCATTTTCATATTTTCCTCAGTTCCTCTATAATTCATGGATCCTTCATGGTAGATTTCTCTTCCAAAGTGATTTTAGGAGGGTCTTGATCCTCATTCCTATGGAAAGGAAAAATCAGGCCATTTTTTTAATCTTAACTTGTGCTTTGGTAGAGGAGGCAATCAAAACAATTATTGGTGGGAAATGGTTGAATGGTAACTACAATGCTCTATTTTTTGAGGTGGTGTTTGTGTTCCTTTATCACTCTATGGATATATTTTTGTACAAGGAGATGGTTAAATTCTTAGTGGAAACTTATGCTCATCCTTTCATCTTCTCCATGTCTCGGATTTGGAGGATGCCCTATAAAAATACTCTATTGTCTTTGGTGCAACTCTTATGGGTGGTATCTCTTTGAAGATTGATGTGGTGAACTCGTTTGATACCCTATCAACTTTACTACTCATTAGGTTAGGTCTTGTTGTTGATCCCCCTTGAGATCCCCTGCTCTATTTGGATTTCCTGAAGTTGGATATTAGTGAAAAACTCTTCATTTAATTCTACAATTTATTTAACTCTATCTATTTTATTTTTAAACATGTTGAGGAAGATTTCTGAAGTCATCTTGTGCCTCTACTTGATCTATCAGAGGTTTCTAGTTCCAACAGTATTTCTAATGGATAGGTGGTTGAACTCCCTTTTTATTTTCATGTGTATTACTCAAAGTAGCTATGATGTTTTTCTATTTGGGCCTTGAGGCATCTTTACTTCATTCAAAGGTAATTTTTTGTAATCTCCTTTGACTATATCCCTATTCTTGGTGCTAAACTGAATATGTTATATAAATATCTTATTATCAATATAATATAGTGGCACTTCCACTTTTGATCAATCAAAAAAATTGTCATTCACCTTGAAGTAAAAGACATATCTCAATGTGCAAACAAACACATTAGGTATGTGTAATACTTAGAGTGTTTGCACATATAATCAAATTATTAGAGGTACTAGATTGGTTCATCCAAGTTTATGTAGTTGATTAAGGTCCAAAGGACTAAAGTACAATGATCCATTGGACACTCAATCACAAGAGTTAGAGATCGAAGATATAACCTAAACACAATAGGATAAATAAATTTACAATATGCATAGGAACCCATTCCACTAACACAAGAGACTATACACATTATTAATGGTGGTAGAAGGAAAATCTAAATATAAGGAACGAAGGAAGTTAAACTATAGGGCACATCATTTATCACAACTTTCAGTAGAAAAATCTTAGTAGTAGTGGTCTTGAACATGACAAGGTTATCTTTGAATTTAGAAACAAATAATTTGAACTACTTTAGTTCATACTCTATATGATATTTAGGGAATATATTAATCAGTTAGGGAAGTTCATCTTCCTCATAAAAAATCCACAAGAAATTATTTTTGCAAGAATCCTTATAAGAAAATTTAGAAGCGTTAACTTCAAAACTAAAAGGATAATTCATATTGTTCTTTTGTAAATCATAATTAATTTTGATGGACATATTATAATCTTCATTTTTATCACCAAGAAAATAAAGAACACAAGAGGGATGGTGAGTAATCAAGGTTTATAAACTCCTTATTGTGTTACTATCCATTTCATCATGCATATCATGTTCTTCCACAAGTTTCTTCATCCAATTCCATGTCTTGGTTGGGCACATGAAAGACAAAAATTACAAATTAGTCATGTATCAAAATAGTTATTAAGATTTATTTTATTCAATAAAATACCATAATTCTTACCATGTTTAAATAATGGGTTATCATAAACTTTAAAATCTTTCAAGCAAGAATCAAATAAATCACATTTAACATTTGCATACTCATTTTCTTTATCAAACTTAATATTATCATAAGTTTCAAACTTGACTAAAGATAGATCATCTATGTTTCCCAATTGAGATCTCTCATCAATTATTTGCTCCACCCTATTATTGAGATCATCCTATTGAGAGATAGTGAGTTTAGCTTCAAAATAAATAACATAAATTTGTTGATTTTGTAAATTTACATAAAAATTCTTTGCAACATGCCTACATAAGTCATCACTTATTTCTCTATTAGATTATTGACATATAAGCCACTAGGCATCAACAAATCAACACTACAATTGCCTTCCCCTTTGTTGCATAAAGAAGACATTTTCTCATTTGGTAGGGTGTTTGCATTTAAATATTTAATTATGGATTACATACAAGCATCTAGTTTAGTTTTTACAATATTATTGCAATAAAAGTCACTACTACAGACTTCAAGATTGCAGTTCATAAATGTACTAGCACTAGAAGTTATTGTTTCTTTGAATTCAAGCACCATTGGGTTGTTTTCCAATTCAAAGGAATCTTGTCACTCATGATTATCTTCATTCTTATAGGTTGAAATGTGCTCTTTCACCTCTTCAGTTGATGGGACAATGATACGTTGGGATCTGAAAGATTTTACATATTGTTATTCAACTCATCAATAGACCTTTGGATGTACAACTCAAAACTCGGTATGGTTGGAGAGATCCAATTTGTTGATTTTTTATTGGAAAACATTATTTCATAGTAAAATCTACTAGATTCTCCTTATTATTTTCAAACTTTGTTTCCTTGACTCCATTATTGGGTTCATTATTGAAGCCATCACTATACTCAAGAGGATTTTTCTATGAAATTATATGAACATATCATAATTCACATTATATACCAAAGGAAAATCCCCAAAATTTGAGTGGTTACCTTATGGTTGTTACAACATTAAACCTGGATGAGTGTGAGACCCCACCTTTTTGTGATCTTGTTCGCTCGATGTGTCCTTGAGGGTATCATTTTTTCTAGTTTGGTGTGTCATATACTTCTATGGTTGAACATAATGTGGGAGTTATCATGTGTTATGTTTTAGATTTACTTTATGTTCCTTGATGTTATCATGACTTATACTAGATATTTTTACATGTTACATGATCTTTATGGATGATAGTTGTTTCCTATACATATATGCTTTTCTTATATTATTAGGATTGTTTTGATTATCATAGATATTACTAGATGATGTAATGTATGATTAGTTATTACTTGATTTATTTATATGGTTATGTAAGTAGATATTGTGGAGATGATAATTATATATGCTAATGTTACTTGTGATGATTATGATATTTGATTTCCTAGTTGATTATTATTTTTGAAAAATTATCTTAATTTATGACAGTTGCTTCAACTATTTGTCTTCATGCGATGTATTGACACCTTTTATTGAGTGGATAGGTGAATTTTTCCAATGGTGGTGGGGGTCACATAACTACTGCCATTGTTTAATCCTTGTGAAATACTAACCTTGTCTTGTGAGGAGAATAAGGTCATGTAATATATGTTGTTGTGAAACATTTTTTTATGTGTTGTGTGGTCGTGTGTACATGTGAGAGTTTATTTTTATTATCTTTTGAGTTATCTTTTAATGTGTTTATCTCTTTTATGATTAAATGGTTCTTTATGTGGTTTAAATTTCATTTCTTAAGTCTAAAAATTTCCTAGGTGTTAAACTTATATGTTGGGAGTTATTTTACCTTATAAAATACCTTTATTTGAGTTTAGAATCCACTTTAGTTACTCACATTTGAAAAGTGGAAAAAATTAGAGTTTGTTGGGTAGTTTAGGTGGTTGAAGAAAGGTAGATTCTTTTCCCCTTCTATTTATTCTTTTTCCTTGAGTGGAGAAGGGAATTTTTTTTCTTGGTTGTTCTTGATTTACTCCTAGGATTTTTCAGTTTGTAGAAGCAAGTTCAAGGGTGATGAAGGAAAGAAACACAGATAGGGAAAGTAAAATTGGGAAGAGAGGGCTTGAAGAGTCTTCATCAACTTGGTAGAAAATCTTATGGAGGAGTCTAACCCTCTTGATTGTTCTTTATTTTATGTGTAAATGAATGCTTGAAATGTTGTTCCTTGTAGATATGAAATTTATGTTAAAATCAATGGAAAATTCTTTGTGGCATTTTTTATAAATTTTGTGTGGGCTTTGTTTTGGGTAAGAGTACCCACCTTTTTCTAAGTTGCATATAAATAACAAATTTTATGCATATAGTGATGGAGTAATAGTATGTGAAGGAGATTTGTTGTAAGGTGCAAGGATTACTATTGTAAATGTTATGAGGTGAATATTTGTTGAAAATCTATGTGCTAAGTGTTGGCTTAGAGGTTGTAAAATGTGTGTGTGAGTTTTTGAAATGGCTATGCGACCCCTAGCTTGAGGTGGGTTGGATTTCAACCCTAAGGTTGGGTGGAGAACCCATTGGCATATGCAAAAAAAATTTATTGTTCTCTTTTCAGGTTCACAAACTGAAGTTGGAAATTACTTGGGGAGTTTCATCAAGTTTATGTTCCAAAGTGAATATTTGTGGGTCTTGTGAAACTAGAAGAGATATTAGTTTTTTGAGTAAACTTATACATGATGTGTTGTTTGTGTAGATGAATAAGTGGTACTATGTATATGTGAAAAAACAAGAAAGGAAAGTTGTCAAAAGTTACATAGGAAGAAAGTAAATGTAGGGATTCACCATTCAATGGATAAAGTTCAATTTGGCATTATTATTCTATTGAATAAAAAGTTGAAAATTAAAGTTGATAAAAATCTAAAGAAGAGAATGTATTGTCTTTCATTATTGCATTTTTATGTAAATAGAAGGAAATAATTAAATCTACAAAGGAAAAAAAATATATCTTGCAGTTAGGATCATAATAGGTGAAAATACACTTGAGTGTTTGGGATGTGAATAACAAAAAAAGTCTAAGGGAGTTTTAAATAGAAAAGTATATATGGAAAATCTCATTTTTTCAATATAATATTTTATTTGAGTTATGAAAATTTGAAATCACAAAACCCTATCTCTTTTGGATGTAGACTAGGCTGAGCATATATAAAAAATATAAGAACCATTTATTTAAACTTGAAAAGAAAAAAAATGTCTAAACAAAAATTACAAAATTATAAATATAATTAAAATTAAAATAATCTATTAAATATATATAAAATATATGGGGCGGTGGGCCTAACTCGATTGGCTAAAGCATCATGTTGCAAGCAAGAGGTCACAAGGTCTAGTCTCCCCACCGTCCCCATGGTATCGGAGGGCGTGTCGTGCGAGCGTCACCAATCATATGGAAAAATACTTTCACCGATCACTTTGGTTGGTCTATTCACAAAAGGCTTCATTGAGTAATTGAAAATTGTTTATGAAAATAGACATTTACTTAATGAATCTTATCAATAGTTGGCCATGTAAACAATCCTACTTTAATTAGTTCATGGTTAATTCAACTTCTACAATTGTTTTCCTACTTTAGTTTGCTTTAGATCAATTGAAAATTGTAAAACCATATTTTGCTAATTTAAATTAAAATTTGATTGAGTGAAATGCAAAAGTTTATTTATAAATCTTGATTTATATAATATCAATAGGATAATATGAAAAATATAAAAATTTATGTTGAAAAGTAAAAAAAATACATTCAAAATTGATTAAAACTTTTAAATCAAAACTAATATACATAAATTTGGGTTAATTTTATATTAAATATATTTGTTCAACTCAAATTTTGACCCAAAATTAATAAATATGTAACAATAGTAAATCCTCTTATAAATTATAATTTAAACATTAAATTTAGCTATTTATGTATATTTATCATTCAAATTGAGATGAAACTAATTTAATATCAATGTGTAAAAAAATGAAAAAGAGGGAAGAAAGAGAAGGGATAGAGAAAATAAAAATAATGTAAATTTAAACATTCTTTCAATCCTCTTATGTGATGTTTGGTGAATGAATGAAATTGATGTAAACCGAACATTGTCGAATTAGGTACCTGTAATCCTAATGCGATTTGGTGCAATTTTAAAAGGATCTTATCATGCAAGAAAGTTGGTGACTTATATTTAGTATAAATGCGTTCAGTCGATCACACAAGGCACTTCACTAGCAGTTGACCACAAGTAGTATAAACACATCAATATTTTATCAACATCCTTTGAGCTAAGCAAGTAAGAAAAGCAGATGTAAAAGCTGGGAAACCACATTGAATGGAACAAAATTGACAAAAATAGAAACAAATATATAATTTTCATTTATTTCAATAATTCCAAACCCCAACTGGTTTTTCCAATGAGTTTACAATGCATAATTGTTCAAACATTTATATGAATTTTGGATGGGAACATCAACAATTTTTCCTTCAAAGATATCACAAAATAACAAAATGTGAAGAGTCATGGCTGGCTCTTCGTACTATGAACTTTCCCTCCATTAATATATAGTATAAATATGTGGCAAGATTGAATATTATAAACACAAGTGCTATAACAACCATTGAACCTTGCACAACTACTGCCCCCTCTCCCCTACATTTCGAAGACAACTTTCCCTCCAACTTATTTTAAAAATAAATATTTACACATTTGCACAATTCTAATGATACCAAACTTGAATAAAAATCCCGCATCTTGACAGTTCTATGAGTTTTGTAGCTGCATCTTTAGTTTCAGGTTTCATTTCCTATTAAAATTTTCATTCTGATTATCCCTTTTTTCATTTCCTTCAAATTGTCTTTGCACATTTAAGACAAAATTTTACTCTGCAATTTTCTTCCATTCAAAACATTTTCCTATTTTGATTTGAAACAATTCTCACACTTCACCCACAAGACCTTTTTTGTTTTCGAATATATTTTTTCTTTTGCAAACAATTCCCCTTCTCAATCATCCAATCATGTAATGCAAGTGCTCTTTTCCAGTCTCTTTTTGGTTCAGTACAGTACTAATACCATTATCCTCAAAGATAACTTCCCTTTTCAATTTGCCATCAATTGATAAAGTTCTTGTTCACTACATACTTTTACAGACTTATAACAACACGTCTATATTAATATGATGGTCTGGTTGGATGGAGGAAATTTTGACAACACTTATCCAGAATCAAATTTTCCCCCAGAAGTTTAACTCTTTTTGTTGATGAACTAGATCTGTACCATACTTCTCCCAATAATTCATATTCAAACACCTCCCTATGTGTTAAAAGGTTGAATTCCTTGGCCAGTATGGGCAACCTCTCTCATATTTACTACTCCAATCTCTTGAGTTGTTGCTTTGAAGGAATTCTCATGATCTAAAACACAAGGTGAATCTTCCATAGGATTTATTGTTGATAATGCTAATGTCATAATATAATTGTCCACTACCACAAGGGTTTTTTCATGAAGAACAGATAGCATGAACCCAGTGTAACTATTCCTAGACAATGATAAAGAAAATACCCTTTCCACAATCAAAATAAATCTTGCAAGGGGACATTTAGATTTTGATTTAGAAGGATTGCACTACTCCACCCATAACAGTCCACAAAAATAGAATTCAATAGAATGATCTAATTAGATTCCGTCTTAAATTGCATGATCTGGATAAACTCCCATTTCTCTTTTGAAATTGTTAAGACTCAAATTTGGTAAATAGGTTCATATTACTATTCTGTATTTGTATAAGATACTCTTTGATCCAAAGCTCTCATGTTGTCATTGGCGGTTTCACGCAAATTCACTGTCAACAATTCATCGTCAACAAATTCACCTCCTACAATTCATCACCATGACAAATTAATCTTGTGGAAAATTCCCCACCAACAATATGATATGAATTGCTGGTGGTGAACTTTTCATGAGATAAATTTGTCATGACAATGAATTGTTGAAGATGAATTGTTAGAGATGAATTTATTGACAGTAGATTGTTGATGGTGAATTTTCCTAGAACCGTCACTGACAAACAAGATGCTGGAAAAGAATGCCAAATTTGGATTTACTTCTGCCATTCCCAACATTCCATAAGATCACAATTTTTTAGACATTATATCAAACAGTTGCGCTGCATTTTGTTTTACCATTGCTCATCCTATTAGCAGGTTGTGACTTTTGAATTACTTTCTCCATCAAGAGCAGGTTCATATTCCTCATGCCTGGAGCTCTTTTTTTGCCATGCCTCTGTTATGGAATTTCAATTTCCCTCAGACACTTTGTCAAACCCTTTTACGCCTTATATGTGGTTCAACATTCTGCATGCATATCTACCCAACCATCACAACTACAGTGCTTATTTCTGAATTCTTCATACTTAGATGGATCTCTGTTCTTGATCCAAAACTCCCATTCTCTGTAGATGAACCATTCGCAAATTCTTGCAACGACAATAAAATTTATCTTTACAAATGCCCTTTCCAAAGCCCTTCTATTTGGATCCATTTTGTGCATATACTGCAAACATGGTATCATGAGACCAACTTTCTCCGAGGCATTACTACTTGTATTCACTTAAAGTTTGAATTTTAAATATGGAATTTAGAATATTAGTATTTAAATTTTAAATGATTTTATAAAATTTAAGACAAAATACATCAACACATGACATAGATGCAATTGGTGAACAAAATATCTCTAGACTTGGAATTTTATCAAAATTTCTTTCTAATGCTACAATATTATGTAGAATTCACATGAAGCAATATAAGGATGCATTTGTAAGGAAATTGTGATGTTATTCATAAGTGACACATGTGACAAGTAAAATAATGTGATAATTATGACAGATGACAAAAATGAAAATTCATAAAAAATATAGTTTGTGATGACAATTCAAAATGTGATAAAGATGTATTGATAAATCACAATAAAACAAAAATTGGACAAGACAATAGGAGAGATGCTACAAAATCCATGACTCATCAATACTATTGCAAAAAGGGTCTCCAATTTGCAAAAATAGGTGTAGACACCTAAAATATTCCCTAGTCAATGCCATTACTAGTCCTAATCGACCAATATTATCACCTAGTCTAGTCCCCTTCACCTTAAGCCTTAAACACTTAATTAAATAATATTTAATTAACCACCTTATTCATCTCCTCACAATAAATTAATAAATAATTATCATATTCCACCTATTTGCATCTCACACATGGCTAAAATAATTATTTTCTCTCAACACATACCAAGAATAATGGGCAACTATGAACATTTTGTTGCAAGTATGGAGGTGTTGTCATTGATGTCAACATGATTTCTACTGACTGGTGTTGTCATTAATGTCAATATGATGTCTACTGACTGGTGTTGTCATTGATGTCAATTGTGTTGTTGCATGAAGAAAATTATGAGGATATTGAGAAAATTGAGAAGAGGAAAACAGGTTGTTGCAAGTTGTGTATGTATAGTTGATATATTGAGGAAGTGTTGTGTGTAGATGGAGTTGTCTTTTTGTTGCGGTATCTGGAGATGAGTTTGAATGAAGGAATGAGTTGAGATGATGTCTTTGGTACTTGATTTATAATTGTTTTATGAGAAAATATGATAAACACAAAAAATAGTGTTGTGCAAGTGTTTAGAGTGTGCTCTAGATCATGCTCTGCGTTTCTTCTATGTCGATTCTATGTCTGCACGGATTTAGTATGTTGTTTGAGGTTGTCAGAGGATGCTATATTCATAATTTTGGGTTCTGGATAGTTGGTGAGAGGAATTTGTGTTTACCAGTATGAGAATTGGTTTTGCAATGTGGTACAAAGGTGTCAAGGAGAAATGTACTTGCTCCACATTTCTTTGTAGTTGCTTTTCAAGACTTGTGGTTTTGAAAGAGAGTTAATGGTGTTGTTCTTTTGTTTGTGTCAAGAGGATTCGTGGTTAGGTGTATCAAAAGTTTCAAAAGCATGTACTTAATTTTCAAATGTGGTTTCATGGGTAATGGCTGACTTGGTGTCTACACTACATTCAAAAATGTTCAAGTATTAATGGATGCATAGTGTGGCATGTGAGACTTAATTTTGGGTCTCGGTTAAGTGTTTTCTTGGCACCCTTTCATTCCTATCCACCATGAGAATGTTTAGGTGTTGAGCTAATTTGAATTTGTAAATACAACTAATAGAATGACCTTGGAGAAGATGTTTAAGAATGATATTGATATAAATAAGAGTGGAGTTTTTGTGAGTTGCATGAAGAGAGAAGCAAGATAGATGTGAGATCAATTCAAGTGATATGTGTGTGATGTGAATTTTGGGTTCTAGATAGTTGGTGAGAGGAAGTTGTGTTTACCAGTATGAGAATTGGTTTTGTAGTGTTGTACAAAGGTGTCGAGGATAAATGTACTCGCTCCACATTTCTTTGCAGTTGATTTTCAAGACTTGTGGTTTTGAAAGAGAGTTAATGGTGTTGTTCTTTTGTTTATGTCAAGAGGATTCGTGGTTAGGTGTATCGAAAGTTTCAAAAGCATGTACTTAATGTTCAAATGTGTTTTCATGGGTAATGACCGACCTGGTGTCTACACTACATTCATAAATGTTCAAGTATTAATGGATGCATAGTGTGGCATGTGAGACTTAATTTTGGGTATTGGTTAAGTGTTTTTTTTGGCACCCTTTCATTCCTATCCACCACGAGAATGTTTAGGTGCTGAGCTAATTTGAATTTGTAAATACAACTGATAGAATGACCTTGGAGAAGATGTTTAAGAATGATATTGATATAAATAAGAGTGGAGTTTTTGTGAGTTGCATGAAGAGAGAAGCAAGATAGATGTGAGATCAATTCAAGTGATATGTGTGTGATGTGAATTTGAGCATAGCAGTGTGAACTTCAAAGTATTGGATTCCTAAATGCAATGAGCCAAAGGTGTCCAAAATATTTCAATCAAGATTGTGAAAGTGTTGGAACATTATGGTTGATTCCTTGTTGCATTGAGAAAGTGTTCTTTGTGTAAAATTTCTCTTCTATCTTCTTGTATTTCTTTCTATGGAAGTGAGCCCTGACTGTGACCCCTTTGGACAATGCATCTTATTCTGGCAGTGAGCCCTTTTGTACTAATTTTGCAATTACTTATATTGTGAGCTAATCTTCACCATATATTTTTCCTCATTGGGTTTTCCATGTAAATCTAGTGTTATCTTGTGTATGGTGTTGTTATTTCAATTTTTGTTATTTATATTTCATGATTAATCATTATAACAAAATAAGGGTTTAATGAATGCATGTGGATTTGATTACTATTGAGGGTTTTGATGTTTTAATTTGCTACAACTAATTCACCCCCCTCTCAATTATCTTGTTCATCCAAAAATTGGTATCAGAGCAAGGTTCCTTGGAGAAGAGTTTAACCACTTGAGGTAGATCTGGGATGGTGAACAAGGTTACTTTGGAATGTCCTAGATTTGATGACACTAATTATGCATTCTGGAAGATAAATATGGAAGGATATCTGTTAGGTCAGGGATTTAAGGTTGAAAAAACTTATTAGACTACATATACTCCACCTCGAAATGGTCCAAGTACAAGTACAGAGATTAAGGTGCATGAGATCAATGATAAGGCAAGATTTACTATTGTGAATAGTCTTTCAAATACTGAATTGGTAAAAGTTGTGAGTTTGAAGCTACTAAAGATGTTTTGGATAAGCTAGAAAGAATTTATGAAGGAGATGAGAAAGTCAAACACACAAAGTTACATAATATGAAGGCACAATTTGAGACCCTGCATATGTCTGAAGATGAAACACTCAAAATCTACATATAGAGAGTTGATGAGATGGTGAGCACAATGCGAGGTCTTGGTGCACAAGTCAAAGAATATAAAGTGGTAAAGAAAGTTATCAAATCTCTTCCTGATTCTTATAGTGAGAAGGTGTTTTCTATTGAGAAAATTACAAATATTGATACTTATTCTAGAGATTAGATGATTGGTACACTAACTTCTTTTGAAATGAAGAAAAAGGGTTTGAAAAATGGTATAACTGTAGAGACTGCTTTCAAAGCTAGAGTATTAGAAAAGTTTGAAGATTCAGATAAGGAAGATCTTGATGATGTGGAAGATAATTTTGTAAGAAGAATGAACAAGGGCACCGGTAAGTACCAAGGTAAACTACCTTTCAAGTGTTTTAGCAATGGTGGTATAGGTCATTATGCTTCTAGATGTCCAAGGAGAGCTGTAAACAATAAGAACAAGGAGAATAAAGGAAAGATGATTAAGAAATATTATTATGTTAGATAAGATGCTAGTATTTCTAATGATGGATGTGATTATGGAGACTTTGATGACAATGAGTGTCTGTTCTTGGCTATTTAAGAAGGATCTAGTTCTACTAAATCTGAAAGATGTGTAAAGGAATGTATTCTAGAGAAGAAAGATAAGGTTGAAGGTAATTTGGTATCTACTTTTCATGTTAAAGAGAATAAGAATTACTGGGTTATTGATAGTGGCTACTCTAATCACATGATCGGAGAAAAAAGTAAGTTTGTTAAACTTGAGAAATATGATGGAGGATTAGTTAAATTTGGAGATGATTCAGGTGCTAAGATTTTTGGAATAGGTTCAATTAGTTTTGATGGCAAACATAACACTAATAATGTTTACTATGTTAAGGGTTTAAGGCATAACCTTTTGAGTGTTGGAAAATGTGTAGCAAGGGATATAATCTTGTGTTTAAGGATGAAACATGTGAGATCAAAAAAGGGTTTGGAAGTGTGATTGTTGATGGTCAGAGAATAGATGGAAACATTTATCATTTTAAGGGTGCTAATGGACATTGCTTTATGTCACAAATTAGTGGCAATTGGTTATGGAACTAGAGGATGTGTCATATGAATTTTGATAATTTCGTGAGTATCAGTTCAGTTCATGAAATGAGAGACCTTCCTAGAATCATGAAGCCTATCAATGTTGTTTTTAGAGATTTTTAATTTGGAAAGAAAGTAAGGAGTAGTTTCAAGGGAAAGGAACAATCTGCTACCTGCCTACTAGAATTAGTACATATAGATCTTTGTGGTCCTACAAGGGTGAGAAGTCTACAAGGTGACATGTACTTTATGCTTTTGATTGATGATTACTCTAGAATGACATGGGTTACATTTCTTAGAGATAAATATGATGCACTAGATAAATTCAAAGCATATAAAGCTATGGTTGAGAATGAAATAGATCTAAAAATAAAATGTTTAAGGTCTAACAAAGGTGGTGAATTCACCTCCAATTATTTTAACATGCTTTGTTAAGTTCGTGGAATAAAGAGGCATTTGTTTGCCCCTAGAACTCCTAAAAAAAATGGAGTTGTTGAAAGGAAAAACTAGATGGTTCAAGAAACTGCTAGGACTATGATGAAAGAGGAAAATCTACCAGAAGTCTATTGGAGAGAATCTATTCATACTGTTGTTTACATACTTAATAGAGTTCAAGCTAAAGGTAACATCACAAAGACTCCCTATGAGTTATGTTTTGGAAGGATTCCTATTGTGAAGTACTTTAGAGTATTTGAAAGCATGTTATATCAAAAGAGAAGAAAAATTAGGAAAGTTTGATGCAAAGTCTGATGAAGGTATCTTCCTTGGATATTCTACTAAAATCAAAGCTTACATATATTACAACAAAAGGATGAGAAAGATAGTTGAAAGTGCAAATGTCAAGGTTGATGAAAACTTGTAGAATTCAATTGTAGTGGATGGATATGTTTTAGATGAACCTGATTGCAGAGAAATAGAAGAAGAAAAAGTTGATGATGAAGAAGTGTAGAATGAAGAGGAAGAAGCTTTGGAGAAGACCCCTAAAACCCCTAAGTATGTGCAAAATAATTATTCCGAAGAACAAATCATTAGAGACAATAGGAAAGGTGTATTGACAATAAGCAAAGTTTCTAAAGGTGACATAAATTTGTGTTTACTTTATGAAGTTGAACCTAAAATAGTGAGTGAAGCATGCAAGGATGAACATTGGATGAAGGTGATGAAAGAAGAACTTATGCAGATTGAGAAAAATTAGACTTGGGAATTGGTTCCTAGACCGAAAAAAAAGAATATAATTGGAGCTAAGTGGGTATTCAAAAATAAGATGAACAAGAATGGAGAAGTGGTAAGGAATAAGGCAAGACTTGTGTGTAAAGGTTACTCACAAGTGGAAGGAATAGAATTTGAGGAGATGTTTGATCCTGTGGCTAGGATGGAAGTTATCCAAATGTTTTTGGCTTTTGCAACATATAAAGACTTTTAAGTTTATCAGATGGATGTGAAGTTTTCTTTTTTGAATGGTGAATTGGAAGAAGAAATTTACATCCAAAAAAACTGGAAGGATTTCAGTTATCAGGTCAACTGGATATGGTACATGTAAATTAAAGAAGGAATTATATGGATTGAAGCAAGCTCCCAAAGCTTGGTATGCAAGTTTGGATAGGTATTTGATATAGCAAGGATTCAATAAGGGCATTGCAGATAGTATTATGTATTTCAAAATTGAGGAAGACAAGATCTTGATAGTGGTTGTATATGTGGATGGCATTATCTTTGGTGGAAATGAAGCTATGTGGAAGAAATTTTCTGAAGAGATGCAAAAAGAGTTTGAAATGTCAATTTTTGGGGAGATGAATTTCTTCCTTGGGCTACAAATCAATCAAACAAATAAATGGATTTTCATTTCACAATCTAAGTATGTTAAAGAGATGTTGAAGAAGTTTGGAATGGATGACTCCAAACTGGTATGCACTCCTATGGTTGAGCAAAGATGATGATTCACCTAAGGCTGATCAAAGCAAGTATAGATCTATGATTGGTGGACTGGTATATCTAACTACTACTAGACTAGATATCATGCATGCAATTTGTCTTGTGGTTAGATTTGAAGAAGATCCTAAAGGGACACATGTTGCAGCAGTGAAGAGGATATTCAAATATTTTAGAGGCACTCTGAATTATGGTTTGTGGTATGCTAAGGATACTAATTTCACATTAAGTTCTTATATAGATGCTGATTGGGCTAGTTATGTTGATGATAGGAAAAGTACAAGTGGTTGTGCATTATTTATTGGATGTAGATTGGTGTCATGGTTGAGTAAGAAGCAAGATTCAGTTTCTTTGTCTACTGTAGAGGTTGAGTATATTGCAACAACATCATGTTGTATACAAGTGTTGTGGATGAGACAGACATTGAAGGACATCAAAATTGTATATGTTGAGCCTATATTTATATTTTGTGACAATACAAGTGCAATTAACATTTCAAAGAATCCAGTGATGCATTCAATGACACAACACATATCTTTTAGGTATCACTTTCTGAGAGAGAAGGTTATGGAGAATGAGGTAAAACTTGAGCATGTACCTATAAAGGATAAAATCACTGAAATATTTACTAAGGTTCTTTCTAAGGATAATTTTGAGTATCTTCAGGAAAAGTTGGGGGTTATTTCCCCTCCTTCATTGAACTAGATGCATATGGGGATGCATCCATCTAGTGGATCTATGGATCTATTCCATATCTGGACTGATGTTGGTGGCTACCTCTTAGGGGGAGTAGCTAGTGTCATGTGTTGCCATTGAGTTGCTGATTTGATTGGGTATACTCCTAAGGAGGAGTATTTATAGAAATTATGTTGGTTAAGTGTCAAAGGGGGAGAAAGTATCATCCAAAAAAGTGTAAGGTATTAGTGGAGAAAGTTGTACAAAAGAAAAGAAAGTGTGTTTAGAGTTGTTGTGTTGTCTTTGATGATTTTTCACATCATGTGTTACCATCAATGAAAAAGGGGGAGATTTTTGCAAGTATGAAGGTGTTTTCATTGATGTCAATAGGATGTATACTGACTGGTATTTTCATTGATGTCAACTATGTTGTTTCATGAAGAAAATATTGAGGATATTGAGAAAATCGAGAAGAAGAGGAAAATAAATTGTTGCAGGTTGTGCATGTATAGTTGAGATATTGAGGAAGTTTTGTGAGTATATGGAGCTATATTTTTTTTTTTAGTATCTAGAGATGAGTTGAGATGATGTCTTTGGTACTTGATTTCCAAGTGATTTTGAGAAAATATAATAAACAAATAAAATAGTGTTGTGCAAGTGTTTAGGTTGTGCTCTGGATCATGTTCTACATTTCTTATGTATTGATGTTATGCCTGTGCAGACTTAGTATGTTGTTTGAGGTTTTCAAAGGTTTTTATATTTAGAATTTTGGGTTCTGGATTGTTGGATAGAGGAAGTTGTGTTTACCAATATGAGAATTCGTTTTGTAGCATTGTAAAAAGGTGTTGGGGAGAAATGTACTTGCTCCACATTTCTCAATAGTTTCTTTTCAAGACTTGTGATTATGAAGGAGAGTTAATGGTTTTGTTCTCTTATTTGTGTCAAGAGGATTTGTGGTTAGGTGTATTGAAATTTTTGAAAGCATGTACTTAATGTTCAAATGTGTTTTCACGGGTAATGACCAACTTGGTGTCTACACTACATTTGTAAATGTTCAAGTATTAATGGATATGTAGCATGGCGTATGAGACTTGATTTTGGGTCTTGGTTAAGTGTTGTTTTGATCCCCTTTAACTCCTATCCACCACAGGAATGTTTAGGTGCTAACCTTTAATTTGAATTTGTAAATACAATAGATAGAATGCCAACCTTGGAGAATATGTTTAAGGATGAGATTGATATTAATAGGAGTGGAGTTGTTGTGAGGTGTGTGAATATAGAAGAAAGATAGATCCAAGATCAATGCAAGTGATGTGAATTTGAGCAAAGCAGTGTGAACTTCAAACTATTGGATTCTTGAATGCAATGAGTTGAAGGTGTCCAAAATATTTCAATCAGGACCATGAAAGCATTGGAGCATTATGGTGGATTCACTATTTCATTGAGAAAGTGTTCTTAGTGTAGCATTTCTCTTCTATCTTCTTGTATTTATTTATGTGGCAGTGAGCCTTAGCTAAGAGCCCTTTGGACAGTATGTCCTAGGTTCTAGCAGTGAGCCCTTTTGTACCGGTTTTGCAATTACTTATATTGTGAGCTAATCCTTATCATGGTTTTCCCTCATTGGGTTTTCCATGTAAATCTGGTGTTCTCTTGTGTATGGTGTTGTTATTTTAGTTTCTATTATTTACATTTTATGATTAATCATTATAACAGAATAAGGTTTTAATGAATGCACGTGGATCTGATTATTTTGAGGGTTTTGATGTTTTAATTTTCTATTTCATGATTAATCATTATAACAGAATAAGGGTTTAATGGATGTATGTGGATATGATTACTATTCAGGGTTTTGATGTTTTAATTTTCTACAACTAATTCACCCCCTCTCAGTTATCTTGTTCATTAAACACATTTGTCCTCATGGTCCCATTATTATATCAACACATTCTAAGAATAAATGACAAGTGTTCTTATGGTCCCCTTATTCTCTCAACACATTCTAAAGTTGTAACCTTCTTAGATACACATGTTCTAATTTCTCTCATGCTCACAATTACTTACTAAATTTGGTAAGTTAATCCTAACCATTCACAATCTAACCACCTTCATCTCCAACCTCCATCATCAACATAATTTAGTCCATTTATTTGATATTATTTCCCAAATTAATTATGAAAAAGGGATACTTTTTCCTAGACTACATTTAGCCCCCACTTTAGTGAGAGTATGACCCCATGTGAAACTCACACTAAAGTAGACATTCAAGACACATATGTATGCAACAATGAAAAATATACTCAATCATACACTATCAAATTCTAGGATAAGGGAAGGGTGGATCAAGCTTCGACAGTCCCAATGCGATGTGTAAATGGCTATTTGTCCTTCTCGTTCACAAGAAAAACCCGATGTCCACTATGTAAATGAAACATATGCTCACACGAGCTAATGGAACCTCAGGCTATCTAGAAGGTGAGCCCCAAGGAAAGTTGCTTAGTGAGAAAGTCATGCATATGTCTCAACTCTCACTGTACTTACCATACTGAAGCTATGGACCTCTAACAACTCTGATAGGGTGCCACACACGTTTCAGTTTTGAACTTCACAAGGTTAAAAATTTGTATAATGCTAAACACTTATGAACATTATATATGGTTTTGTTTAAAGGGATCATGCTTAGTTTGTGTAAGGTCTTCTTCTTAGGGATCATAATGCTTAATGTATCCAAGAGAGGACAATTCCAAGATAAAAGATTCACAACTTAGGGAATGCAACACGTAGTATCACCAGTAAGAGGAAAGTCATATGCTAAGAAATATCACACTCTCATATGACATCAAACCCAATGACACCACCAAGAAAAGAATACATCAGAAGAAATTGGAAAATCACACAAAGAACCTGGGGACATTGATGTATACCCCCACTTTAAAGGAATTGCTAACACCATTGGTGTGAGAAATAACTTTAAAGTAGCAGAAGACATGACAGCTTACTTGGAAATTCCTATTCCAAGTCATATGTTTCCAAATGAATCTACAACATATAAAGGGGTTGTCCCAAAATGAAATCCCAAAACAAAAAAGGGATCCACAGATTCGGGGTAAGTATATCTTTGCTACAATATTGTTATAGAGCTCAAAAACATCATAATTCCCCAAATACTCATAGAACATGAAGAATGAAACATAGAGAGCGAAAATAAAGAAAAATATTTCAAGTTAACATGGAAGAGACCTAAATGTATCCATGCCTCGCATCATCCCCAAAAAGAAAACACAAGACAAGTGGAAAGGTAAATATTTACGACATAGAGAAGAATGTAGATAGATATAGAGGAATGCACTTGAAGAGAGAGATACATCAAACAAAACAATACAAGGGATCACATTATGCACATGCAATCACACAAAGAAACATAAAAAGGAAAATAAAGAACAATACTAGTAACACACATGCGATTCAACCTATAGCAAGTCATTCACATCCCAATCTTGTTCAGTATATGCGGAAGGAGGACAACTAGCCAAAGGGGAAACATCGAGTGTCAAAATAGGACACACACGAAGCTCAACATTCTTATTAGTAGAATCATCATTTAAGTTCATAGAAGAGGAAAACATTAGATTTAGCTCATTATGCACTTCCTCATCAATCTTAGCAATTTCAATGTCATCATCTAGATTAATCACAACGGGAGGTCTAATGACAATATACATAGAAGTTTTTTTTTGTTTATGTTGCGACGAGGGAGGAGAGCCATCATGCCTTGATGGAGAAAATTTTGGGTTTTTATTTTGTTCTTATTTTTATTTTAATGAATGAGAAATAACATGATGTCTATGTCTATTCTCTCTATCATTTCAATTTCTTTTCATTCGGTTTTCAAGTTGTGTTTGTGTAGGAGTGGGTTTATCAACCATAGGTTTCTTTTCTTCTGTTAAGGGAGGAATGGAAGGAACCATAGGGGGTTGTTCAACCACTTTCTCTTTGGCTTTGTAAACTTGTTTGACTTTAGGAGGCATAACAAGATTTGTTTGGTTATCTCATGGTCTCTTATATGAAGTGGGTGAAGGACTTGTAGTAGGATGCTCTTGGATATTTGGAAGGGCTTTTGGTTCAATCATGGTTTCATCAAGGATAGGTGGCTCAATCATGAGTTGAGGCACATTGCTAAGGGATAATTTTTCTATATGCTTTTCCTTAAAATTTTGATAGGATTTGAAAAAGAAGTCTTCACAGGGTCTAATAGGTTGAATAGGCTCAGGCCAAAATAAATCCAATTAAAAGTTCCCATAGGAAGACACAAGATTAAAGCCACTATGATGCAATGAAAATATCTCATTTCCAAATGGAAACTTTAAGCATTCATGCACAACCAATGGGATGACATTCATGGAGTGAAGCCATGGATAGCCTAACATCACATGAAATTGGTCTGACAATGGGATGATGGTGAATGAGACAGTTAATTCTTTTGGTTCAACCTTTAGAGGGAGATTTATTGAGCCAATCATACGGAACACAAAACCATTATGAATTTTGATCCATGCTTTCAATTTTTCATATGTATCTTGGTAGAGTTCATACACAAATAGGAATTCTTCGGTGATCACGTTCTCTACACAAACGAGATCAATTAATATCCCATTAGTAGGCTTATCATTGATTTTCCCAGCTATGTCAAGATGACCATCGGGTGAATGCTTAAGTATGTCTTATTGTGAGAAAGCAATATCAAGCAGCATTTTAGTTGGGCCCTTATGAGGTTTAGCATCAATAAATTCAACTAAATCATCTAGAAGGTTTTTCTCATTGTATTTTTTATTTTCATTATCTGTATCAACATTCATCACATCATTCTTTGTTTCACTAGCTTTGATAAAGGATATATTATGATTAGGCATGAGATTGGTATAGATTAATAGATTTTGATTAGGAGGAGCTATAGAATTATTACCTTGATCATTCAGACCTCCAATTAGGATATGATTAGAATCAATGAGGTCTTGCACAAGATGTTTAAGATGCTTGCAATGTTCTGTATCATGTCCATTTTGTCGATGGAAATGGAAATAGGCATTTGGTCTATATTTTGAAGGTAAGGTAAAGACCTTACCTTTGTAGGATTGAGATCTCTAATAGGAGGCAAGGAGATCAAATTATTTTCTGAGAGCTGGAACATTGCATTATGAAGGGTATTAGGTAGGGGTGTGAATTCTTTATTTCTATCTGCAAAGGTATATGGTTTTTTCATCTTTATAGCAACCACTTGGGTGTTAACATTTTTATTGGATTGAGGGGGATTAAGTTGGAGGAATCGCTTTTTTTTTTCTTGAAAGTTTGGTAGTTAGTTTGAGGTGTGGATTTGGACTTTTTAGGATGGTTAGAGGGAGTTTTCACTTCATGACTACTAACCGAATTCTAGTAATCACGAAGTGTTGTGCATAACTGTGTGAAGGAAGGGGATATCAACATCTCAAGCTTAGTTTGAATCTTATCTTGCAAGTTGGAAATAAAAATTCTTTCAAGATCAACATCAAGAATCTTAATGTTTATTGGTCAATAAAGCATTGTATATTGTGCTATGAAATCAATGAAATTTTCATCAACCTTTTGTTTACATGTCATTAGATCTGCGGTCATCTTCGGACCCATGTGAATTTGGAAGTGGTTGTAAAAGGAATCAATAATTTCATTGAATGAACCAATTGAATTATTTGGAAAGGAGAAAAACCACTATAATGTAGCATCTTTCAAGGATCTAGGGAATAACATAGCCAAGAGTTTATCTTCGAAAATGAAGTCACTACATAGGGTGGTGTAAGCGGAAACATGTCTAACAAGATCTCCTTTCCCACCATATTTCTCAAACCTAGGAACCTCTATACCTTGTGGAATTTGTGTTCTCAATATCTCCAAGGATAAGGGATTGGTTTTGAGGTATTGTGAAGGTTTTCCATTGTTGTTTTGATTTAGGGAGACAATTTATTGTTGGAGGGATGACATGTTTTTCAAAAGTGTGTCATCGATGGGATCATTTTTGGTATTATGAGATGGAGGGGAATAAGGTGGAGTGGTGTATGTATGTGGAGGGAAAGTGACTTGTAAATTTGTGAGGGGGAATGGTTGAGGATCTATATGAGATTTGAATTCACAAAGCTAGAAGGATTCCTAGTGGAAATACCTAAGTGTTGACATTACTAGTAGGTTGAATAGCTGTGGTAACATGAGTACTAGTGTATGTAGGAATAGAGGTGAGGGATGTGGAAGGAGGAATTGAATTTCCACCTTGGTTTTGAGTGTACCCAAAATTTTGAGCACAAATATTCATGGTAGGGATGTTCTTATTAACAAGATTACCTAGACTTTGCACAATCTCTATTCTATGTTTAGTTTCAAGCATTTTACTCACATTATCTAAAGTATGAATGGCACTAGTATCAATGTTTTTCATTATTCATAAAGTTTTGCAACTTTTCTATGTCTTCATCCATTCTTCTTAAGTTTTCTTGCAAGATATTAGCAACATCATGCACATTGGTTGTAGGTAAGGGAGTAATTGGAAATGAGTATGAAGGCTATGATCCATAAATGATTGATTATCAACACTATTAGTGAAAGAGTTTGAAAACCCAAGATCCATGAAAAATGGTGTATCGCGGGATGACATGAGTCTCGAAGTACGTCTCACAACAGTATTGCTAATAGGACACCAATTTGTAAAGATCATACAATTTTCACAGACTTAGTGTAAACCCAAAATTGAAAGAGGGTGAAATGCAATGTAATAACCTAGAATGCAAATGTGTAAATGCAATTTTTAAATTATAGACAAGGTAATTTTTTGATTACACAATACAAAAACCTGAAAATGATGTCTTGTAAATACAATTTTGAAATCATGCAATGCTCTACTTTTATCCAATTAAGATAAATATGATGAATTCTACTTAACAAAAAATTTGTAAAATGAAACATAAAAATGAAAACAACAAAATGAAATGTAGAAACTAATGTTTTAGTGCCTAGAAAATCAAGATATGACCCTAATCAAGGACTCATTCATCCTAGGGTGAATGGGTTCTAGGTTAGGGTTTTTAAAATTATTTTTATAGATTTTTTAGATGATTTCAGTGGTTTCCAGATTCTAATAAAAAACAAGTTACAACTTGAATTTTCTATGAATTTAATGTTGAATGCAAGTGCAAAATGTGACAAAATGACAAACTAGGAGACCTAATTTGATATGAAATTTTGTTTCAATTTTCAAATAAAAATGAATATGATGCAATGCTATGGAAATGATATGCAAAATGATTGATTTTTTTTGTTTTTTTTCAGATTTTAAAAAACAAAGTTAATGCAAGCTAAACAACCCTAAATGAGACTCAATTCAATACAATGAAATGAAAATGAAAGAAAGATCTAAATCTAGGGTGCAAATGGACTCAAAAATTAAAAAAATTGCAAAGATCAAAAGGTTGAGTTCACCATAATAAAACATAGAAAAATAAGTTCACCAAAATGAAATGATGGAAAATAGGGACATGATTGACCTATTTCTCTAATTTCATTCAGAAAATGAGATCCAAATAATGAAATGATTGTCAACCTTAAGGTGAGTCAAATCAAGGTGTGAATTTTCAAATTTCCCTTTTATGCAAGGACAAGGGTCCTGGTCAAACAACACTTCAGGGAGAAAGATTAAAAATAGCAAAACAACTCCAAATTGCAATCTACAAAGTGCATCTAGAAGATTAAGCTCAATTTTGATGGAACCAAAAGTTAAATTACAGATTTGAGAATGAGAAAATGATGTGTACTAGTCACCAAAAGTGCTTTTTCAAAGATTATTGGGGACTCATTCGCCCTATGATGAATGGGTCTTGGCTAGGGCTCCTGAAAAATAGTTTTTGGGTTATGTTCTCTTATGTCTGCACTCTCAAGTTCCTAAATCTCATGGTCAAAAAGCTAGAAATAAGTCTTGTAGGTTAGTTTCCATGAAATTGCAAGAATGGTGACAACAAATGCAACTTTGACAACTTTGCAATTTCGCTCTTCAATAGATCTTCCACCTAAAATCTACAAACACACATCAAGAGGGAAATATGTTGTTTTTTTAGGTGAATGGGGATTTGCCTTGGTCAAACCCCATTTTGGTAATTAAAAATTGAAATGAAATAATGAAACATGAAGGAATGGTGAATGGACAAACAATGTCACAACTCACAAAACCTTTGAATGAACCTTGGAATGTGGATCTACAACTTGCATGAAATGGATTCAATGGATGTGGATCTTGATCATGAAACTTGACTTGAAACAATTCCTTTGAATGATTGAATGGATCATGAACACTACATCAACATATTAGCTCAAATAACATTCATGATGCAAGGATACTTTGACATGATAACAGATCTTGATTTCTGTATTAATTTTCAATAATATTTCCCTTGAATGCCTTGCAAATACTCTTGAAATTCTCTAGGAATGCTCTTGTGAAATCTTAGGATGCTTAGATCAAACTTTCTAGGTTTTCATGAAAAATTGCTAGGTAAAACATAGTGAAATGACCTCTTATTTATACATATGTTAACATTAATTCACAAAATTCAAATAACACAAGCTGACATGTGAATATACATTTGAGGGCTGATGCAAGAAGTTTGGTCCACAAAAAGCTCAATAAGTGGAAGTGTTTTTGCTACTTTTCAAAACTTTCACACTTGGACTAAAAATTTGAGGCACTTACACAATTAATCTTAAAAAAAGTTAGTAATATTAAATTTAGCATTTTGAATCTAGTTTCCAAATATGTAATTTATTCAAATATCCAGATGATAAAAAATAAATTTTGATAGGGATTTATAAAAACCACTTTTTAAAACTCCCTGTTTATTTACCATACCATGCACATGTACGGACACCACTTTTTGACCCAATTAAAATTATTTTGATAATTCCTTTTGGGGAAAGAGAGCTAACAACATGAAGATTGAGGAGGATTTTTTTTCGTACTTCTTTTTTCATTGAATTTTTATTGGCCTTTATTGCTGTTTTTAAAAATCAATGTGTTCAGACAACATAATTTGACCTAAACTAAATATGTTTTGATTTTTTTTCATTGTGTAGAGAATTTTCTGAAGATTGATGCCATGCAAGTTTTTTACAAGGAACTTAACCATAAAAAAGTTATTAAAAAACAAAAAAGCCTCATATTTCAAGTTTAAGGACTAGTTTGCTTAAAAATTAATTAAAAAATAACAAATATAATCCAATCTTAATAAAAATTATATATTTGGAAACTAAATATCATGTTATCTAATGGGTTTTAATTTTATAGAATGACTCAAAAAAAAGTCCATCATCCATATTGTCAAAGTTGGACATTCTTTTTCAATCTTCCTTAGCTTTTTAGTTGCAGGTCAAAGGCTAAGGGTTGGAATGCCAAGCCTTTCCCGAGCCTAAAACCAAGTCTGCATGTGGGTTGGAGATTCAAATTTTTAATAACACATACATTTTAAATTAAATGCGTACATGTTATTTAAATAAAATGTGTATGTGTTATATATTTACCCGTTGGGTAAAGGGAATGCGTACACGTTATATAATGCGTACATGTTCCTAAAATATAATGCATACACATTTTATAATGAGTACATGTTTCTTATTTATCCATTTTTTCCCAATTTAAAAAATACTAATAAAGCATGTTTTTTCTGCAACATCCCTTTTCAGTAGTACGTTTCAAAAGTGTGATTTTCTACATTTTTTATTGCAATTTTGTCTTGTGCAGGGCATATTCTATTCAAATTGTTGGAAGAGACAAGTGTAGGTTGAATTTTTTGAAGTGGAATCAAGTACAAGAATATTTTACAAGAAGATTTGGAAAAAGATAAATTTTGGATGTATTCATGATGTTTTTGTACTTGAAAGTTTATAGAAGAAAGGATCTTCATACTACATAGTTTTATTTGAATATTTGAAGGAGAAGAAAATTTGAAAATAGGTTAAGAATCATTTTATTTGTTATCAAAGAGGGTTTGGTAACCATGGTATCAAAGCAAAGGTAAAAAAAAATGTAGAAAGTTAATGACACTCAAAGAAATTCAAGCAAATAAAGAAATCGAGGCACAAAGACAAAGGGATAGAAGAGAAAGGATTCATCAAATATTTTTTTTGGAAGCATCTAGTTCCATGAATGTTCAAGAGGAAACCATGAATTATGAGATGAAATTAGATGATGTAAATGTGGAGATAGTGAATATGGAAGAAAATGCAATTATGGAGACAAACCCAACTATGCCTTCAACTTCAACTTTGAATGATATGGAAATAACACCTATGCAGAAAAATTCAGGTATGTCTTCAAATCCACTTGACAATGATATGGAAAATGCACCTATTCAAACAATCTAACCAGGTATGTCTTCAAACCCAATTCTTGATAATATTGATCTTAGTTATTTAGATGAAAGCTGGATAAAACATTGATGGTATCAATAATTCTAGGGTTGAAACTTGATGCAAAAACAAAAAAATGATGAAATATCTTATAAGAATGCAAATGAGAATTAAATACATCATATTGATGAAAATGAGAATGAAATACCTTTTATGTTTGAAAATGAAAATGAAACCCCTTGCGTGAATGAAAATGAAACCCCTTGTATGGATGAAGATGAAAATGTTTTTTTTTATAATTGAAAAAGATGTGCTAGATAACCTTCATGGTAAAGTTTCTTCGAGACAAATGAGAACTTATGGAAATAGAATATATCGAATTTTTTTTTATAGAAAGAAATTAGTATTTCAATGTCAACTCATGGTGCAATTGATGAGCATGTAGAAAATGAGAAATGTGATGACAAAATTAGGTATTTTTGCAATACCAAAAAAGAAAGACGATTCAATAGAACAAGTCATATCTAGTGTTGCTAATGATATTGATTTTATAGGTAAGAAAAGTCAATCTAAAGATAAGAATACAACTCGTTGTGCAATAACAACTGCTCTAGTTAATAAATAAACTTAAAATAAAACAATGTTAAGTAAGATTAGTAAATGTATAAAAGTAAATCCTAAAAATTTGATAAGAGCTGCTAAAAGAAGAGAAAGTATTGAAAAGGATCCAATTAATCAATGTTGGAGTTTTAGTGGTAAACTCCCAAGATCAGACATGAAATTAACTAATGAAATTAAATCTTTAATCAATTTTTTTTGGCATGATAATACAAGAGTATCACTTAACATTAGAGATGTCTTAAAATTAAGGGTGGGTTCCAAAATTTGTGAACCTCATCCAAAGCATCTCTTAGATATGACTCAAACTGAATTATCTAATTTTTTTTTAGATGATTCAATCTTACCTTTGGATATTAGCATAAGTCAAAGATCATTTGAAAAGTGTAAAACTTGGTATGCTAGAAGTAATAAGCAACAAATATCTTGTTGTTGTAAGACTCATGTATCATTTCATTATTATTATGATAGTTTTTGATATATACGATGCACTTTGCATGTTAACCAAATTATGTAGGACATTTGTGGTATTAATATGCCACCTGAATGAATCAAAGATTTTATAGCAGGTTTGTTTTGTGAACCCTCTAATGGAAGCTTATTTTATTTAAAAGCATGTATTTCTGGAGGATGCGATAGATGTGGTAACTTTTCATTATTAGGAGAATGTATGCATGAAAGTAGTTTAGATGAATTTGGACAACAATTAGTGGATGTAAAAATAAAATAAAAATGTTGAGTATTCTTTAAAAGATGGAAAAATTGGAAAACGTTGTGAGCTAATTATGGAAAAATTTAGTGTGCATGCATTTATTAAATAATTTAAAGATAAGATTGTACCTGAATATGTTAAACACTCTTAGTATGATCATTGGCTTGATAATCAATTTTTTTAATGTAAAAACACATTCCCAATCGGAACTATATTGTCAGTTGTTGATTTTTCTAAAAATTATACTCTTGCTCCACAAGAAGAAATTCAATCATAGTATTATAATTCAGTGCAAGTAGCTATATTTGTTCATATTATTTATACACATGCAGATGATAGTAGAGAAGATAATATAATTATTTTGAGAGAGTACCATTTTTATGTAAGTGATAATCGATTACATTCATCTAAGTTTGTTCAATATTGTTTTGATATATTTTATAAAAAAATAAAAGAGAGGAATTCAAATGAGAGAACATCTCATATGGTCGGATAATTGCACCGGTCAATAAAAAATACTAGAATGTTTTATTGGTTATGTAGAGTTCATAAGGAAAATAATATCTAACACATGTGGATTTTTTTTAAAGATGGACATGGTAAGGGAGAACATGATGGAGTAGATGCATGTGTGAAAAGAGCTCTTGCTAGAGAGCAACTAAAATTTGAGGATGCTATGAAATTCAGAGATGCATGTGCAATTCAGAGATGCATGTGCAGTTATAGATTGGTGCAATACCAAATTATCTACAAGAACAAGTGAGCTCAATAATTCGATGCTTCTTTTTGTTAGTTGAAGAAAATGATATTTTTTCTCAACAAGATTGTGAAACAATTAATGGATCTGCAAAATGGCATTCATTTAAGAGTTTGAATGCAAACACATGGACAATATGGACAAGGGAGTTGGGATGATTTTGTAAATTTTATATTGTGGGTGATTGGGAGGTGTGTCAAAATATTTAATGGGTCAAACAATGGCAACAAAGAGCCTTAACACCTACATCAACACATGTTCAACATGAAACAACAATTGAAGATAATCAAGTGTTCACATCAGATGATTATGATCGTGTTTCGGATCTTGTACAAGAAGGTACATTAAATTGAGTTGAATTTTATATGTATGCATGTTTATATGTGAACTAAATATAAGTCACTCTTTATTGAATTTATTTATTTATTTTTGCAGGACATGTGTATGTTGTTGTTGCACCTGCGGGAATGAAGATGAGACGAAGTATTGGTTGGCTAAATGTGTTGAGAGAAAAAATAAGTTGGTACATCCTAGAGTGGATGATGACAACTTTGAGTATCCAACTGGTTCATTGGTTGTTGTTGGCACCTGGCTTCGAAAATATTTGATAAGAAAGAATGGATTTCCTACATTTGAATATTATGAAAGGCACAAGAAGATTATACATTATTCACATTTGATTTTGGCAGCCAATATAAAACTAGTTAGATATTAAGGGAGGCCTACTAATAATTTTTTATGGAAATTTTCAATGGATGATCATGAGACAATCATAGATGCATTACAAAAAATAGAGTATGTAGATGTTACAATGGAGTAAATAAATATTGATAAGTATATAGTTGTATATATATTTAATTGATAGTCGATATATAGTTAAAAATTTATCACATATAAATGTCTATATATATATTTGTCTTTAGTCATTTCCTAATTAAAGTTTTATATCATTTTTTGCTTCAGGTATCCCAAAACTAGATGATTTACAAAAAAGAGAGGACATGCATATATATTACAATGGAATTCAAATCTAGAGATAGGTAACTATATATAGTTCTAGATACATTTAATTGATAGTATAAATATAAAAAGTTTATAATTGATTTCATATCCCCTTAATCTATTCTCTTAGGACCCCTTAAGCCATCCTCTTATGTACCATTAATCCATCCTCTTGTATCCACTTAAGTCTCTCTATTAATTCCCTTTAAGCCATCCTCTTAGGACCCCTTAATCCATATCCTCGTATATCTACCCTTAATCCATCCTCTTGCATCTCCTTAAGTCACTCTCTCAACACCCCTTAAGCCATCCTCTTAGGACCCGTTAATCCATATCCACATATATCTACCCTTAATCCATCCACTTGCATCCCCTTAAGTCACTCTCTCAACACCCCTTAAGCCATCCTCTTAGGACCCCTTAATCCATATCCTCGTATATCTACCCTTAATCCATCCACTTGCATCCCCTTAAGTCACTCTCTCAACACCCCTTAATTCATTCTCTTAGGACCCCTTAATCCATATCCTCATATATCTATGCTTAATCCATCCACTTGCATCCCCTTAAGTCACTCTCTCAACACCCCTTAAGCGATCCTCTTAGGACCCCTTAATCCATATCCTCATATATCTACCCTTAATCCATCCACTTGCATCCCATTAAGTCACTCTCTCAACACCCCTTGAGCCATCCTCATAGGACCACTTAAGCCATATCCTCGTATATCTACCCTTAATCCATCCTCTTGCATCCCCTTAAGTCTCTCTATTAATTCCCCTTAAGCCATCCTCTTAGGACCCCTTAAGCCATCCTCTTATGTACCATTAATCCATCCTTGTATGTCTACCCTTAATCCATCCTCTTGCATCCCCTTAATTCATCTCCTAGGATTTAGGTCTTAGGGTTAATGGTTTAGGGTTCATCTCCTAGGCTTTAGGTCCTATAGTTTAGGGTTTCTAGGTTTCATGAGATTCTTAGAATAACAGATCTATATGGGTTAACAGTTTAGGGTTCATCTCGTAGGCTTTAGGTCCTATGGTTTAGGGTTTTTAGGTTTCATGAGATGCTTAAAATAACAAATCTATATGGGTTAAGGGTTTAGGGTTCATCTCGTAGGCTTTAGGTCTTATGGTTTAGGATTTAGGGTTTATAGGGTTCATGAGATGCTTAGAATAATAGATCTATATGGGTTTTAAGGGTTTAGGGTTCATCTCCTAGGCTTTAGGTCCTATGGTTTAGGGTTTAGGGTTTCTAGGGTTCATGAGATGCTTAGAATAATTTTTTTTATGGGTTTTAAGGGTTTAGGGTTCCTATCCTAGGCTTTAGGTCCTATGGTTTAGGGTTTAGGGTTTCTAAGGTTCATGAGATGCTTAGAATAACAAATCTATATGGGTTTTAAGGGTTTAGGGTTCATCTCCTAGGCTTTAGGTCACATGGTTTAGAGTTTAGGGTTTCAAGGGTTCATGAGATGCTTAGAATAAAAAATATATATGGGTTAATGGTTTAGGGTTCATCTCCTAGGCTTTAGGTCATATGGTTTGTGTTTTAAGGTTTCTAGGGTTCATGAGATGCTTAATCTGTTTAATTCATCCCTTTAAGTCATTCTCTCAATTCCCCTTAATCCAACCTCTTACATCCCTTTAAGTCATTCTCTCAACTCCCGTTAATCCACCCTCTTACATCCCTTTAAGTCATTCTATCAACTCCCCTTAATCCACCCTCTTGCATCCCCTTAAGCAATTCTCTTAAAGGACCCTTAAGTCATATCCTATTGCATCCCCTTAATCAACCCTTTTTATCCCTTAAGTCACTCTCATAATTCAACTTAATCCATCCTCTTAGGACCCGTTAAGCCATATTCTAAGGTTCATGACATGCATCCCCTTAATACACCCTCTTACATCCCTTTAAGTCATTCCATCAACTCCCCTTAATAAAATCTCTTACATCCCATTAAGTCATTCTATCAACTCCCCTTAATCCACCCTCTTGCATCCCCTTAAGCCATCCTCTTAAAGGACCCTTAAGTCATATCCTCATACATACCCTTAATCGACCCTCTTGCATTCCTTAAGTCACTCTCATAATTTCCCTTAAGCCATCCTCTTAGGACCCGTTAAGCCATATCCTAGGGTTCATGACATGCATCCCCTTAATCCACCCTCTTACATCCCTTTAAGTCATTCTATCAACTCCCCTTAATCCACCCTCTTGCATCCTTTTAATTCATTCTAGTAACTCCCTTAATCCACCCTATTGCATCCCCTTAAGTCATTATCTTAACTCCCCTTAAGGTATTCACTTAGGACCACTTAAGCTATATCCTCTTAGGTCCCCTTAATCCATCCTATGGCAAGCATCACTTGAATTTGTAAGGAATTTATAAGATCTATTTTTCTAACTTTTACTATATATTGTTCTTTTCTCGCATGAATTATTTAGTTAAAAGAATCATAAAAACTATAGTTACTTTACTTACATTAAGTATTTTTGCAAGTTCTCATCAGGTCGGTCTACCATGTGATTGCCACTGTAAAAATTTTTTTATCAAGAGACTATGTAAGTATCAATTTGTGGTCTTGACCTAAAAGTTGATAAGCTTTAATTGTATCTGCATGCACTTATATGTTTCATCATGTTATATAGTTGTATTAAACATCAATATACATTATATATGTTTGTTTGATGTATGGAATTCAATGAACTTATTAGTCACTTTTTAAAGACCTTGTTTCAAATTTATCTTATACAAATCATGTCTTGTATGTACCACATTTTATATAATTGTTCAATTGTATAGATTATACATTTTATACATACAAGGAGATAGATTTTTGTTTAGTGATTCAAATATTTGCTAGAACTAGAAAATAGCTAAAATTACCTGCCCTTAATTTATTATGAATTTGATTTAAAATATTTAAGGAATGTTTTAATTTGTCACCTAACCATGCGATCAATTATATATATGAAATTTGATTCTAGATAAGAATTTATATAATGCATATTATTTGAAAATTAGATAAAATATCTAAACATGTACATGAGTGCATATAATCATCATATTAAAGTCAACTAACATAAATAAACACAAACATTATCATATTAATTGATATAATGTATGTGAAATGGTCCATGAAATAACATGTTCAAAATGTATATGTCAAGTCCAACACATATTTAAAAAAACTAGAGATCTATAGTTCATAAAATTTAAAACCATCTAACTATTAGGGAAATCAATCAAATCAAGTCTCCTCTTTGCTCTAGGTGGACTAGATGTACCTATATCATGTTGTAAAAGAGTCCAAGAAACTTGAAATTAGATTTAAAGTTATTTAGAAATTTTGATATAATTTAACATATAAACTTGAAAATATAAGCTTGATAAAAATAAATTTAATTAAATATGGTAAATACAGTAAAAATAATTTTTAGTATGCATAAATTACCATATGATCATGTGAATCTACTGGCACATTTTGTTCAACAGGTAGCATAACTCTCAATCGAGAAGGTCCAAATGCTTGATCTACTATATCCTACATATTCATATAAAGCAAACAATATGTTAAAACCTCGAATATATATTTAAAAGGTCCCTAAAAATTGTATAGGAGATTTAGTAAAGTTTACAACCTTGAATAATATGACCTCATGATCATGCACCTGAGATTTCCCATGCATAAATGTTGACTATGTCTCAGGTGCATCCGCCATGGGTATCACATGAAATCCCTGCATATAGATACAACAATTTATAGATCATTCACACATGTGTACAAATTCATATTAAATTAGATCTATGATGTGTATTTAATTTAAACTTAACAAACTTTTGAAAGCATGCACTTGAGCTGATGATGACTTAGGAGTGCTCACCACAACTTGTGGTTGGTTGGTACTCAGCATCACATGACCTCCTTGCATCTAGATATAATATATCATTTCACACAGTGTACAAATTCAAATTAAATTAGATATGTCCACATAAATTAAAATATATATTGGTTTATACTTGACCAAAAGGTGATCCCAATTCTACAACACTGAAAATACAGACACAATCATATTGGGATTCGGGCATCATGCGATCATGCATCTACACCGAAAACTTCTTGAATTAATATTATATTATATATATCATTTGATATTATTTACATGAATTTTGCACATTTCAAACAAATTATTTAAATGTTCCTAAGTTCAAAAGATGAACATACATGTGTAGGATGATTCTCAAAATATAGTAAATCCATATATGAATCTGTCCTAGATGCATGTGGGTCACCTGAAGTGGATGCTTGAGTATGCCCATAGCCTGAGCCTCCATGATCTCTATTGCCCACGTCAGTCACCACACGTGTAGTTTGATGAGTGAGATGTCCTGAAGGAGAACTCAATGCTTCTAATGTCGACAAAATCATCTGTTGTTGAAATGCATCGAGAACATCAGGAGAAGGAGGAGCAACAATAGGAGCAATCAGAGCACGTCGCTGAGGATCGACACATGCTCCTAATCTATGTTGGGGTATGCCATGCCTAGCTCCCTGAAATGACCTCATATCAAAATAGTTGGTTTTTAAACCCAACTCAAACTTAGCCCATAACTTTCTCAAAAGTATAGGGGAACCTCACAATTTCCATGTGGTGGAGTATTAAACACCATCCACCATCTATCCCAAAAATATGCAATTATATATGGGTGTCTACACCATTTAATTGAAATTTATTTTTTGGTGGGTGGAATTGGTTTGTTTGTTTGGGGGCTAAAAAATGTTGGCAAATGGCTTGTTTGGTAATTTTAAGGTCATTAATTTCTTTATAGGACAATCCATCTACATAGAATTGTCTCCTCTCTTCTCTCCATTGCTGGAACTGTTGCAAGGTGTGCACCCTTGGTCTCCTTAGTTGTTCAACACACACTCGGGATTCGTGACATGGTTTAACTGCCTCCCATGGTTCTTAACTCTTGCTTGTATCGAGCATTGATAGGTCAATCTTTTGGTGCAACAACAAGGCCAACAATAGGTATCCAATCTAACTTCACAAGTTCGAATCCCTTGCTTGTGCTGGGGGGATTGTTTCAAGGTGTGCACCCTTGGTCTCCTTGGTTGTTTAGCACGACGCTCAGGATTCATGACATGGTTTAACTGCCTCCTGTGGTTCTTAACTCTGGCTTGTATCGAGCATTGACAGGTTGATCTTTTGATGCAATGACAAGGCCAACAAGAACCTATCTAGGTCCACATCAATAGATCGAACAAAATCGACAAAAGATTGCATCAAAGATGAAAACCGTGCGAGATGGGGGGATTTTAGGCTCATTTTTTTATCAAATCTATATTTTCCTGAATCACATTAAGGTTTTCTCTAATGCTCTCTTTTAACTAAACCTGATCTAGTATAGTGTGGGAGGTTAGGAGGTGGAGAGTGTGGAGGTGTGGGGTTTTATTGTGGTGGTAGATTTGGATGTATAGGATCTTCAGGTTGTGCATCAAGTATAAAATACTCTATGTTAAATTTTACGTTCCATGTGAACAATGAAATGGCAACTACATGTTAAACAATTAAAAAATATATACCAACAAACTGTTTAACTAATGTACACAATTTGAAAATTATTTAAATCACATTGAATGTGAACAAATTCAAAATACATTTCATTTGAAGACACATTCAATTTATAACATTAAAAAATCCATAACATAAAAATCCATAGCATGTACACATTAAATTATACAATTAAAGTCATGCATACATGTGCCCTCAAGGTTAAAAATTCAAGCTTTATCTTCTAGTAACCATATGGTTTCATTTTCCTTGCAAGGTTAAAATTGAGTGGTGTGTGGTTGTTAATTTTAAATTATTGTATCATACTATCTTGGACTAATGAATGTCATGCCTTAGTGATGCTTTTTAGATGATTCTATATATGTCCTAACCTATGCATTGATTGTCAATGAAAGATGCCTCCTAGGCATCATGTCACTCGTCAAAGTGGGAATGAGGGGAAGGCTAAGAACCCACCTATGAATCCTATTGGTGGTCCTCAAGTTATTGATCTCTCTCAAGATATAATAGTAAGGGGCCCTCATCAAGAGGAATCTATGTGTGAGAATTTGTAAATTAATGTATATTTAAAGAAGGTAGATGTGATTCTATGTGTAGATTGAATGCATTTTTAAAGGTGTTTTAATGGTAGAAATTGAGAGATTCTAAACATGTATTTTTGGGTAACTACATAGTATTAAATTTTCTAGCAAAGAGGTACTATAGGACACTTGCAATAAATTGGTAGTATTACTATAAATCACTTACAACCTAAAGGTAACAATTTCTTGTAAAAATGGGGCAATGGTACAATAGGTGACTTATATCATAGAAAGGTTAGAGGCACGTGCAATTTTATTTGAGATTTAGATATTTATTAACTTAGATTTATTATGAGATGTAGATAGTAGGAGGTCAACTAGTGTTTGTGTTTAGTTTGTTTAGTGGTACAATAAATTGGATGAGTGAGTAGCACGTCGTGGTTTCTATATCTACTATATAATGAAAAAGTGTGTTGTAGCTACTCTTGTCTTTAAGGATTTTAGTTATATTTATAACTTGTGTTTAGATGTCGGGTTGGGTTTTGTTGTAGTTAGAAATTAATACAATATTTAGTGTGCCATTAGCTTGGCAAAGAACCTAATTTTTTAAATATAAATGAAGCATGTTGATGTAAAGTATCATTTTTTATGATGTGGTGGGGATGGGAGATCAATGTTAGATAAATTTGATAATATGAAGAATGTTGGACAAATATGTTAAAAAAGAATAAAAATAAATAGGTTTAGATAGTGTGATGAAACTATTAGTCTCACACCCCCTAGTAAATAGTTCACAACAATGATTGTTAATGAGAATAAGAAAGATAAGTATAATAAAAAGAAAACAAATCTAGACATTATAAATCTAATTTAGATTTAGGTTTTAGGGTTTAAATTTTTAGGTTTAGGTATTAGGGTTTAGGGTTTTTGGTTTAGGTTTTAGGGTTTAGGTCCTAGGATTGGGTGAACACACATAAGTGGTCAACACTTTTGTGGAGGAAGGGAAAAGTCATTTTTTCCCTCTACATAAAGTGAAGGGGTTCAGCCGAACCAAATTGTTCGACCGAACCTTTAACATGGTTCGGTCGAACCACAGGGTTCGACCGAACCCTATGTTTGCTCAAACCCCATTAACATGTGAGCGGAAATATTAAAATAAAGGGGTTCGAGCGAACTAGGATTTGGTCGAACCCCCTTAATAGAGATTTAAAAAAAAGAACCTTGTCATTTTCCTGGACCCCGTGAATTTTTCTCATTATTTTAAAGGGGCTAGGTTCGGCCGAACCCCTTTAAGAGGTTCGGTCGAACCACTTAAAGGGGTTCGGCCGAACACCCTTTTTCCCCTATCTCCTCAAAAAATTATCGTTCAAAGATCAATTTAAAAATGAAAATGTAGAAAACTTTAGAAACCCAACTAGATAATGATAGTTCTTGGAATGAGCTATCCGTCAAATATAATTTTAATATGGTTTGCTTTTATTATGTATTTTATTTTTTAGTTTTATTAAACATAGGTTTTTCAATGAAAATCAAAATCTCTGGTCTGCACATGTGGAAAAATAACAAATTATCAAAATGAAATTTTTAAAAATATGTTGAGGCTGGGTATTGATGTCCTTGATCCATTAAAAAAAAAAAAAAAGAATTTCAATTCATACAGAAAAAGTTATGTTGTATACAGTCCGCCTATGTCTGAATTGCAATTGGTTTGACTTTGAAACTTGATTAAGGAAAAAATATTCAACAAAAAACTATGAGACCAAATGAAAGTGCTAGATACCGTAGTTACAAATCTAAATTCGAAAAAATTTAGAATTCTATCCTTCATACAAAAAAAGTTATGTTGTATACAGTGAGCATCATTTTTTAAAAATGTTGTTTTATGAAAAAAACCAGTTTTCGTGGGAGATGGAAAAAAAAATGCAATCTAATTCCAAAAATTTTGAAAAAAATATTTTTAGAATCTAGAGACAAAATGTGATGAAAAAAATATTTTTAGAATCTAGAGACAAAATGTGATGAGACTCTAGTTTGCATTATTTTCAAATTCCTCACGGTTTAGCTGCTACAAGAGTCTGAAAGTGAAGATTTAGCTAAAAATAATAATTGCAGTGTCCAGTTTGCCTAAAAATTGTAAACCACTATTGTGGGATCACCCGATTAAGAGTTTTAGTTTTTAGGTCTATGTTTTTTGGAACCCAGGGTTAACGGTTTTGATTTCTAAGTTAAATGAGTCCAATTTAGGTTAAATTCTAGTTAATTTAGGTTTAGTTTTTATGGTTTTCAATTTACAATTTAACGTTTTTGGTTTCTTAAATGCAATTTAAAAACTATAAAATATTGAACATAAAACAAACAAAACAAACAAAAACTAAATAACAATTACAAAAAAAAAATGCAAGATATAAATTAAAAAAAGTAGAACTCAACCAACCTGGAGGCCATTGAGGTCAGTTGTGTCGACGGGAGGAGGTGGCAGTGAAAATTTGGTTGAACTGGGCCCTTTGAAACACATACGTGAATTATGCTCTCCCTTAGGCACACGACTAAAATGAATTGTGAAAATGAATCACACAGTTGTTAATTTAAAAACTAAATAGCTTTGTGAAACGTGTACGCGTACATGTTATGAATGCGTGTGCATTTTGTAATGCATACATGTTTTAGGTTGTGTACTTGAATCTAATGCATACACATTCAGATTTAGGCTCAGGTACTTGATCCAAAGCGTGTATGCATTTTTCAAAAACATGTACGCATTTATTGCGATTTTTTTTTTGGGTCGAAACTTCCCCTATTTGTGGACCCAAATTCCATATTTTACCCTTGAAATCATTGAAATACTACCTAAAACATATTTGAAATTTAGGTCCTAGGTCTAAGTGAGGACCCATTCGCCCTTGGGTGAATGGATCCTAGGTCACTTACCTAGGACACACATTCTCCAATGTTAAGTGTTATTCCATGGCATTAATGAATGTCAAGTTTTACCCTTCTAAAAATCTAATTAATTAGGCTTAGATTTGAAAGGGGCCAGTTAAGACATAATTAACCTCAATTAATTAATAAATCCCTAGATTAGTGTGAAAGTGTAAAGATACACCTTACAACACCAAAAATAAGGCATATAATTAAGTCCATTTTATTTAATAGGGACCTAAACTTAATGTGAATATGTAAAATACATATTACAACACTAAATTAAGGCATAATTTAGTCTATTTGTTTAATATTATTGCCCCAAATTAAGTGTGAAAAAGGGATACTTTTTCCTACACTACACTTGTTATTTTATTAGTTATAGCAACTTGAACATATGTCCAAACTTATTTCAAGCATTTCACGAATATGTTTAATTATGAATTATCAAATGGTGAATATATGAAATCATGTTTACTTTGTCATTTTTCTCTTTATCATTTAGTACCTTTTTATGCATTAAATAGATGATAAGTTAAATATTTCCCTTTGTGGATAACAAATGATACATCTTATCCAAATGATGGTTCTCAACTATGCATTTAGATTCAATTCAATTTTATCATTTTTATATAGCTTCTTTCTCCCTTTTCCTCTAAATTAAAATTGAAAGAACTCATTAAAATTATAACAAAGATCTAACTTCTAAAATTTTCAAGATTGTCCTATGAATTATGTCCCTTGCTTATGCTTCCTATTTGATTTAGTCTTATGTGAAAGTGCAAACTTGAATAATAATAGTAACTATAGAGGTTCATTCCATATATTTTTTAGTATGTGTATTTTAAAAATATATCTAAAGAATTAAACAAGTCCCTTGGGATTGGTATGCTAATAAATAATTCTTCCTTATTTTAGTAGGATTATCTAAATACCACTCTTATCTAAATGTCCATATTCTATTGTAGGATGACGCACCTATATGATCTTGTTTCTTTATGTTGATGATCTCATAATTACCAAGAGTTCTTTTGGTCCAGTTTCTTGGTATTGAGGTCACTTAGTCCAATTTTGGGATAATTCTTACATGAACTAAGTATGCTCTTGATCTTCTTCTATAATTTTATATGATTGATTATAAACTTGCACCAACTTCCATTCTTTCTCAATTTAGTCTTAAGGAAAAGTGTTATACTCCATTAGTTGATTCCATCTTGCAACTCGTTAGAAATATATTCTATTTAACTCAAACTCATCCTAATATTTCTTATGTCATTAGGATAGATTCTTGTATTATGAAAGAAAAAAATAGACTCATTGGAAAGATATTAGAATAATATATTGCACTTCATCTACTATAGAGGTATATGGGGTTGACTATTCTATATGTAAAGAAACATATTGGGTAGGGTAGATCAGATTTAGATTAGGAAATTAATTTTGATGATCACAAGTTGGTATCTAACTACAACTTGCATCTTGGATTTGATACTATATATTTTCCATGAAATAAGAAAGTTGATAGGGGTTGAGTATTGGGTGCTATTAATGGGCCATCATAAAGGCAATTTAGCCTTCTATCATTCATTGTGACAAATAGAGAGTTACTTATACCTAGATAGGAACTCAATTCACCATTAGTGGTCCAAACTCATTGAGGTCCACATGCACTATATAAATAAGAGCTTATTTATGAGTAGGCCATTGATATAAATAGTTTTTCCCTACTCATATTAAGTTATAGACATTTTCACCAAACTTGTCATAGAAAACACTTGTATGTTCATCTACAAGATTTTCTAGGGGCTTTATAGGTTATTCCTTAGGGGATTCCCAACCTTGCCTCTTCTTTGGGGGAGGGGAATTTATCTTTATTTATTTAGAGGAATTTTCTATCTCTTTCTTTGTAAGGATTATTTTGTATATTTTGGTAGCTAAATCTTGTTGAGGCCTATCTTTACCAATCAAAGTTTTTATTAAGGGATTTAGGGTGTATTTATATTTATTACATATTAGGTAGATTTAGCTTGTCTTATTGGGAGTGTGAGGTGTCAACCTCTTTTGAAGGAGTTACACTTCCCTTATTTGGATATTGAGGTGATGTCTCATTCTATGGAAGTTAGACTTCTTGGATCCTATGAGTTATCAACTCCCCTTAAATGCAAGATTTTTGCATTTATTCTATACACTTTGAATGAATGCAATAACCATTATTTTCCTTATTCAAAGAATCTCATTATTATTTAGAGAAAATAGGTTATTAGAATTAGCTTTAAAGCATTTTGATCTTGGATAGAGTACCTAGGAAAATATTACAAATTCGGAAACCAAAATCAAATTAAAATAGAAGAATCATATCTTGGAGATGAATCTTAGAGGTTTTGGAGAAAATATAGAATTCCTAGGGGATTTGTTTAATATTCTAATGGGTAGGTGAAATTTCAAAACTCTGTCACACTTTTATAAAGAGATGGCCAACACATATACTTTTTCAACTTGGACTACCTAAAAGTGACATGTATGTTTTAAAGTTTAAAATAGTAAAATACAAAACTCTTAATGTAGTTTAATTTAATATTTTTTCTTTTATTTTTAAAATTAGTTGTATATATATATTTTTTATAAATTTAAGATAATAATTTTAATTATTACTTTATTTTTGAAAAAAAGAGGTCAATGGGATATTGCAAAAACTATAGAAATTTATTTTATTATCTAGATAACTTAAAAAGCTAGTGAAAGGAGAAAAAATGATGAATATCTTTTTTTTAATAATTTTTTAAAATCAAATTTACTTGAAATGTCATAGTTTTGATGGGCCATTGAAGCTTTCATCCATTTTTTTTATAATTAGAACAAATATAGCCTCTTGGAGAATATTTTCTCCTCTAGTGTATCATATATTTTGAAAAGTAAATAAATATATTTTTAATTTTTAATCAACCTCTTGTTTGATTATAATAACCCATTTGCAATAAATCAAATGAAACTAATCAAAATATAAAAAAAAACATATTCTAGACTTTGAGCTCCATGAAAGGGTATTTTAAATTTTCATAAAATGCTCTTGGTTGGATAAATTTGAAGTTGAAGTTGATTTTTTATTGAATTTTCCCCAAAGAAGGTTCAAGATGTCATGTAGGCTACCATGCATATATTGTTTAAGGTGAAAGAGTTTCAACAACAAATATTTCACCTAAAATAGTTTGGTTCAAAACCTTGCCCTATAAATTGAAAAGCTACTTTGAATTTTAATATCATTTATATATCAATTTAATATATTGGGTTGAAAGATTTTCAATTGAAACTCTTTGTTCCACATAGATTCTAAGTAGTTTTAAAAGACAAAACAACTTCACTCAAAACTATTTTGTTGGCCCAAAATATGACATAAATCTAGAATTTCACTCTAGTTTGTGCAAATTTGTAAGGTAGTAATAAATACCCCTAATTTTACTTCTATTCTGCTCAAATTTATGCTTTAATACTCTCTTTGCATACAATAGTATTAAAATACCTCCCTATTTTAACTAGGCATTCTATGTACCTTTTTAGTTATATTTTTATATCCCCTTATTATTTTCACCCTATCAACCAAGGGCACTACCCACACTCACATTTGACTCAAAACTTTTTTTGATTATTGCCTCACATATTAAAGCCTTAAAATAGAAAACCTATATGACTCATGACATATATGTCATCTTATAAGAAGCTTTTATTCAAAACAAATTATACATCTCAATCCACAAACCCTTGCCATCAAGATCTAATAATAAATCCCTTTAACAAAAAATATCTCAATCATAGTATACATATTAATCTAAATTATAATGGAAGTGTTTTAGAGATACTTTGTGATTATTTTGGGTAGGACTACAATATTATCGAGGGGTTCAAAAAATACTTTTAGAAAACTTGGGAAGTATTGTATTGAACCTATACAACCTTGAAGTGACTTTTTTTCATCTATTAACTACATTAGAGTTGGGATTAAGTAAGTTCCATTAAGATTATGAGGCTTTGACAAAATACAAGACCATGTGCCGTGGAAAAAAGATAGCTTCACAACCCTAGCAAGGATAGCATGGTGAATTATATTTTCTCTAATTGACCTATGTAGATTGATCTATATAAGGTTTGGATTTCAACTTATGAGCACAACACACCCTTTTTGTGCATACTTCCCAATGCCTAATAGTTAAACATATTGCATTACTTAAATTATCTCCTTTTTTTCTTAATATTGAAACAATATATTGGGTCACATTATGGTTATTTAAAAAACCCCAATGTACATGCAAATAATAATGTACTTCTTTACATGTGAATTCTCTAGGCTAAAATATTGTCCAAAAAATCATACCCGTTTTTCTAAGTTTGGTAATCAATTGATTAAATGATGTTCTCAATGCTAGGAAAGGGCAGATTAGGGACAAAGATAAAGAGGAATTATGAAAAAAATAATGGTTGAGGATGCAATCTAGCTTAGATAGGGACTAAGCACTCATCTTCAAAATTTTCACCACTAATGAATGCGAAAAAAATGTGTTTGTAAGAAGGAAGGAAAACAAAGATGTAGAGTCAAAAAATTCATGGAAAGGGATATTACAAATAATTTGGATGAAGAGTAGTGAATTCTAGAGCATTTTCAATTTTGCATATTTTAAATTGATCACTAGGGTGATTATAAAACTTTTGACTATGGTAAAGTGACAATTTCAACAAAGGTAGCAACACTAAATGCCAAAAATCGAAATAGATACAAACAAGAAAAAGTAGGTAAGACAATGTCATATACTAGAAGAGTTATAAAATGGTTTAATTGAAGAGATAGCCTTGAAAGATAGGATCAACCATTGTATTTTGCACAATACAGATAACAAATGCCATTAATCATTATTGAACTTGTGATTTCGGATACTTATAGGTACAAGCATCTAGGTGGGTGAATTATACAAGTCAACAACAATAGAGGATAAAACCTCACTAGTTAAACTAGGTCAATGAGTAGCTTAGTCCTAGGATTAGGTTGTGGTTGCAATCTCATGACAAAACATAAAAGTCTCAAAATATCTATCTAGTACCATATATTTATTTCTAGTCTTTTATCATGATATAACAATTGATCAAATAAATGAAAATTGATATCATGTTGATATCCAAATAACCTCTTTTTCTTTTTTGATGATTTAATTAATCTTTTTCAATTACTCAAATCTTAATGTTTATTTAAATTTTAAATCATAAAATTTAAACTTAAATACCTTAATATAATATAATTATTGTATTTTCTTTCAAATATATTAACATAACATGCTTAAAATTCTACATAAAATAATATTTAATAAATATAATTTCTTGGAAGAAATGTTTGAGATCGTGCCCTAACTTACTTTAGCATGTGCACTTAGAACTACTTTAAACTATTATTTTGAATTTTATCCACATTGTTTGTTTTGGAATTAGGGTTTTCACATGTTGGGGCATTCTGGATGTTATCATGAAGGATGTTATTCATATATTAGAAGAGGTTTAAAAGGGTTTAATTGAAGCGATAGCCTTGAAAAATAGGATCAACCATTGTCTTTTATGCAACACCGATGGTAAATGCAATTAATCATTATTGAACTTGTGATGTCGGATACTTACAAGTACAAGCATCTAGGTGGGTGAATTATACAAGTCAACAACAATAGAGGGCAAAACCTCACTAGTTAAACTAGGTCAATGAGTAGCTTAGTCCTAGGATTAGGTTGTGGTCGCAATCTCATAACAAAACATAAAAGTCTCAAAATATCTTTGTCTTGGCCTCCTAATATCTATCTAGTACCATATATTTGTTTCTAGTCTTTTATCATGATATAAAAATTGATCAAATAAATGAAAATTGATATCATGTAGGTATCCAAGTAACCTCTTTATCTTTTTTGATGATTTCACTAATTTTTCTCAATTACTCAAATTTTAATGTTTATTTAAATCTCAAATCATAAAATTTAAACTTAAATATCCTAATATAATATAATTATTGTATTTTCTTTCAAATATATTAACATAACATGTTTAAAATTCTACATAAAATAATCTTTAATAAATATAATTTGTTGGAAGAAATGTTTGAGATGGTTCCCTAACTTAGTCTAGCATGCACTTAGAACTACTTTAAACTATTATTTTGAATTTTATTTACATTGTTTGTTTTGGAATTAGGGTTTTCATATGTTGGGGCATTTTGGATGTTATCATGAAGGATGTTTTTGAAAATATAAGCAGCATTTACAGGGTGCCGAACCCTTCACAACGGGTCGAAAAGGCCAAAGGAAAACATAGTTCAAACAGAACTTGAACTAAAGGCACAACCAGAAACAACTGACAGACAACTGTCGAAGACCAACTGATAGACAACTGACACAAGAAATTAAGCAACGCCAGACCTAGGGGGTTCAGAGCAGGCACCATGGGCCCGAGACTGAGAAGCAGACACAGATTTCTTCTTTTGAAGAACAACTGACCAAGGAGGCTCAGAAGCTGGAACCGAAGAGAACGATGAGGGGATCAACTCCACCTTAGCCACCACAGGAGCACCCAACAGCGAGGGAGCTGGCAGCAAGGCATCCGAGAAAGAATCAACATCAGAGGCACCCAACAAAGGGTGGACAGGGTCTGACAGAGTAGCGATAGCAGGTGCAAGGTCAGGCATAACAGTGATAGCAGAAAGGTCCAACGGAGTAGCGGCAACATGTGCAAGGTCAGGCACTATAGTGCTAGCAGAACAGTCTAACGGTGGAATCAAAGAAGAAGGGTTCGGAAGAGGAGCAACAACCTCCGAAGAAGAAGAACCCACCGTGAGGTGATCCAGAAGAGCATCTTTCCACCAAGTCGTGGCGCCCTTGCGGCGGGCCTGAGGGCAAGCAGAGGCCAAGTGACCCACCGAAAAACACCTCCTACACCGAAAGGGGAGACCCTCGTAGTCTAAGAGCTGCTTCCATGGTCTATCCTCCACTAGCAAAACAACATCCCCATGGAGAGGTTTGGAGATGTCCAAATCGACTAACATCCGAGCAACTGTGGTGTGCCCAAACTCCCTAGTAGTAGAATCCACCAATAAGAAGCGACCTATGGTGTTGCTAATGGCCTTGAAGCACGATTCCTCCCAGAACTGGAGAGGAAGGTTAGGCAGACGGACCCAAACGGGCTTGGTGTTCAATGGCTCCGTAAAGGGGTTGAAAGATCGAGTCCAAGGCCTGATGGACAAAGAATGAATGCCCCACATCCATCCTCTGTCAAGAACACAGCTTCGCTCACGAGGGGAGCCAAAGGTAGCAATAAAGAAGCCCCTGGCGTTAGGGTAGAGCTCGATTTCCCTAGCAACCAAAAGCTTCCAAGAAGCCTCCACCCAGTCATGGAGGTCCGGGAGGGAAGGCCACAGCCCATTGAATCTGCAGATCACATCCGTCTTCAGATAAAACTCCTCATTTTCAACTATCTCAGGGCCACATACCACCATCGGGGAGTCCCGGGCACAAGGAATGGACCTCAGGGGAGGCCGAGCATTTACCCTAGCAGCATCAGAAAAGGATTTTGCCTTCCTCGTAAAAACCCCAGCAGCAGGAGGGCCAGAGGCAGCAAAACCACCAGCAGGACCCAACCTAGACCCTGAGGCAGGGGGAGGACGAGAGCCCCCAGCAGAAGGGACAACACGTACCTCCGCACCACACACCTCCGCAACAAAAGAAGCCGGAACACTGCTGACAGCACCAGGCCCAGAGGTCATCGGAAGTAAAGAGCCAGACAATGGGAGCATAGAAGGAACTCCAGCGCCAGCAAAGAGGGAGCCCACAACGCAGGGACCCCCAGCCGGACAGTCCCCAGCCACAGCCAACACCTCAGCCAAAGATGCATGCGCGGAGAGAGTTGTTCGCAACACTCCCGCTCCTCCCGCCGGTGCACATTTCGAATTTATTCATATTGACTTTGTGAAATTTATACATATTCTACAGGCAAGTTTAAACAACACACTCTAAGCTTTGACTTGATTGGATGACTCATCTGAAATCACACTAACATTTCTACTAAAACCCATCTATTAATAAGATTTCAAATGAACCACCTAAACAAATCAAAAACTTAAAATATACTGTTTAAACCAAAATATCTGAAAGTCGCAACAAGAATCATCTCTCTCCCCATCATTAACTCCTTAAAAATACTATTCTAATTACACTGTTTTACTGTCATGGCAATAAAAAATTCTCATGTCGGCGAGCATTCCGCTGACGTAAACAGGCGGCCTTGGGGCAAACGGCAGACACTCATTCATGACAAGATCAAGACTGTTCAACAAGGAAATTTGCCTCACATCTACAACCTTCCTGTTGTCTTTAGAATGCTGTTCTTAGATGGTAGGTGAGTTGTGGTCAACACATCATTGTTGATATGAATATATGTTTGTTTAAACAGTATTATATTGAGCAGAATTTATAAAGTGTATTGATCAACGTAATTATCACGTTAGTTTGTAACAATTTAACCAGAAACCATTGCAAAATGATAACCTTCCCTACCCACTCTATTCTTTATTCTATCCTATTCTATTGCACCACTTTACTTGCTCTATTCTATTATATTATATTTGCAATGCTCTATTCTATTCTATTGGTAAAACAAAATTAAATTTAATGGTTTAAGCTCTCTGAATGTAGCTGGTGTTTAGATATATTAAGATCAATTTTTGGATTTACTGTGTATATTTTTTCATTTCACATTTTGAATTATATTCAGTATTTTTTTTATAATAGATCAATATGTATGATCTGAAACATCAAATGAAAAATATACACAATCAATTGAAAAACAATCTTGATAATAAGATTTCTTGTTTTTCTATTTTCCTTCTCAATGATAATAAAAAGTTTGTAGATCACATCAAATGAAAAAATATACACAATTAATCGAAAAACAATCTTAATAATAACAATTCTTGTTTTCCCATTTTCCTTCTCAAAGATCATGAAAGATTTCTGGATCACATCAAATGAAAAATATATAATAATAAGATTTCTTTGTTTACCCATTTTCCTTCTCAATGATGATGAAACGTTTCTTATTAATGATAACGCAGTGGACAGAATAAAAAACTGATAAATTGAACTAAAACAAGCCCTAAAAATAATTCATGAGCTAATTATCATATTGATTGTGCAAATACAGATGCCTTTCATTGGATCTGCCATGAATATATAAAAAGTAGAATAATCTAGTCCAAGGTTGCAGACAGAGAAAATAGTATTTCAATATCTATATTAGTTTTCTTATGACTAGTGATATGCACAAGGCAAGTCTAGCCCATGTATCAAGAGTGATAATACCAAGATAAACAAGTTTTCTAATTTAAGCCCCTGCATCATGAAGCTCAGGAATGCTGTAACTATCCTATTGCTGATCTATTAGACTAAAAAAAACCCTAAAAATACAGCTGCCTTTGATTGGATTTGCCATGAATATATACAAAGCAGAGTAATCTAGAAAAAAGTTGAAGACAGAAAATTGCATTTCAAACTCTATATTTTTTCTTATAATTATTGATATACACATGCCAAATCTAGCCCATCTATCAAGAGTGGTAATAATACCAAGATAAACAAGTTTTAGAATCTAAGCTATTACATCATGAAGTTCAGGAATGCTATCTAAAGAAGGCCTCCAACCAGAAGAGTTGGACTTTGGAGAGGAGTCATCCAAACCAGACCTTGGTGAGTGACATTTAGATTGTATTTGGTGCACCAAATCCTCAAGGGACATTCCTTTATTAGACACCAGCAATTCTTCTAGCTGGTGCTTTTTAATCACAACTTTTAGCCTCACAACACCATCCTTTGAAGAACCCATCTCCTTTGTCTCCACCTTTATCATGGCTTCCTCCTCCTTGTTAACATGACTCTTCTCCTCTGGAACAAGGCAGTACATATGACCAGGGAGGAGCTCATATGACAAAGGAAGTTGCTGGCTAATGGCCTGAGGATTGACAACAGCATGGCACTCATAATCAACCAGCACATCTTTAACAAATAGAGGAGCACTATACTCCAAGATCTTTCCATCAACTTTCATAATATTGATGAATTTCTTCTCCTCCACAGCCTTAGATATTCTTCCAAGTCCTGTTTGCACACAGTTGCCCATTGGAGATTCAAGAAAACAGGAAAAACAGTAATGGTGGGATTACTAATCAGAGGCTCTTCGTTCTAGGGCTTTGATACAATTATTTTAAAGCCTGTACTTTGATCCAGGGCTATGGTCTGAATCTTGGGTTTCCTTGTATATAAAAAAACTCCAGGCTGGATGTTTGGTATGGAATGTGATTTGATATGTAGGGTAGTGGAGCTACTGCTTAGGTGCATTAAATAATTTTCAGCAAGAAAACAAGCAATACCGATTCTCAAGTGGATGCTGTCATCAGGCTTGTGATATAATCATTCTTAAGACCCACCAAAAGTAGTATAATCTGTATTCTTAAGACCTACCAAAAATAGTATAATCTGTATTCTATGTAATGTAGACTACGCTTGTAGAGTAGGTTAATCAAGACCTCCATTACTATACCTAAGATGTTTTCTATAATAATTATCCTGCTGATGCAAGGTGGGTTGATAAATTAAGTTATGGTTTTCTTGACTTATTGTTGACCAGATTAACGTCACTAATAAGTTGTGATTATATTATCATATATTTGTACGTGATAGTAACAGGTTTGCAAAAATAATTAAACAAATATTTGGAGGGAAAGCTACAGCCACTTCAGAATAGTATATTGTGTATGCTAAAAGAAACTGATTAAATGAAATAAATGTTTTATAAATGTTCATAAATAATGACAAGGACAATGGAATTGAAGGTAAGGGGTAATGTTTAATCTTTGCAGTTTCTTTCTACTGATTTTGTTAAATTTGGTTGATTTGTTTTATATTAATTTGGTTTGGCTGATTTGTTTTATATTAATTTGGTTTATTTATCATTTTATGATTGAATTTATGGTAAATTTTATTGAATTTTTAGTTTTAAATTTTTTTAATGACAGTATTTTCTGTATGGAAAATTTCATGAGATTCTTTAATTAATATATTTATCTTCTTCTTCACCTTCATCTTAAAAAAAAAGTTTAATAAATTAAAGAGAGCATGTTTACTGTTTTTAAATAAAACAAAATATATACTTAAAAGTCAAATTGAAATTTTTAAAAAAAGATCTGAAAGAATTTTTTAATATAAATGTGCATTAGGATATGTATCACATTGTATATTTTATGGGTTTTGAGATTTTATGTTTCATGTTATATTTAAAACCCTTTTATTTTAATCAGGTTTAGTATATAAAGAATTATCAAATTTGTATTTCTAGATAGTAAGATAATAGGTTAAAATAAAGAATGAATTCAATAGTTTCAATGTTAGAGAAGTGTCTGTTTGTTTCCACTTATTTAAGTGACTTCTAAACATAGAAAGCTTCTTTAATGTCTATTGTTAACCATCTTTGATATTGATATTAAAAAAAGTTTCCAAACATCATCACGAGTCCTTAAAAACACTAGAATTTACCTCGCATTTTATTGAAATTGTGTATATGAAAATAAATTTTTCCTATGTCTCTTCCAGCTAAGAGTAAAAGTTGGTTTACGTTCCTTTCTTGGAATGTGATGGTCTACATCAATCTTCAATCAATAGGAGCCAACACTCAATCTTCAATCAATAGGAGTCGACACTCATTTGATCAAAGGAAATTCCAAGTCCATGAGATCAATAATGTCGAAGAATATAAATGTAATGATATAATTGTAGACTTAATAGTCTAAGTGGAAATTTTGTGTCAAGATAGTTTGAAAGGATAATAACATATATATTTAAAGAAACAAAAATGCATAATGATATAATTTGAGTGGAGATTTGACGATTTTAAAACCGCATAAAATAATTTTTATGATAAGCATTTGTTTGTGTATAAGATAGTCCAAAAGATAATATATAAAACACATGCTTAAAGAAATATATATGCATAATGAAATGATTTTAGATTCACTAATTTAAGTGGAGATTTGAATACTTTTAAACCATACCAAATGATTCCAAGACTCGCATTTTTCTATGCATATTCAACTTAAAAGAAAGACACTTTTTACAATGAATATAGCTACATAATCATATAACTTTAGATTCAACAATTTAAGTGGAAATAAAATAAATTTTAAACCGTACAAAATGATTCCAAAACGCAAATTTTTCCACACATATCAAACTTGAAAAGAAAGACACTTTCCAAAAAAAATTATAACTCTTTTCCAGATTCCATCAAAACAAGCACTTTTACTACTGATAACTATGTTAGTGGAAAAGGCAGACTGGAAACTTAAAATAACCCAATTTACTGGAAAAGGAAGATTGGTAGAATATTGTGAAAAAACCAAAAAATCCCAATGTAAATAGGACTGATACTGGAATCATTTGATCATGACTACTCATTTGGTACTTGTCTAGTATGATTAACATTCCTTGATTCTCAATCAAGGCAAATGTACGTATTTTTGTATAGATTGGTTATTTTTTTCTATCTCCAGGAATATATATGACATGGGTCATGTGATCCTTTGTCTTGAAGCAACAGTCTTGTAGTTTCTTGACTCTGGTAATGGGGCTGCACCGCCCTTTATCTGGGTCCCCAATGGACTTCTCACTTTTATAATTGCACAGAAAGATAGGGGAAATGGGAGAAGTAATTTTTTATAAAAAGTTGTCTCTACGCGTGCCAAGTGGGTCTGTCAGTGGGTTAAGTAAGTCTGTTCTACTGTTTCACAACTTTTTGTGAGTTGAATTTCTTCCATGCTTTCATTCTTCTCGGAGCCTAAATTGCTAACGTGTAACATCATCATAGATCTCTGTGATCTGAATTAGAATTAAAACTTAACTTTTTGAAGTATTAGAATGAGAATTTAACTTTATGTGGATGTGAGGACCACATAGGTAAGGTGAGGTCGTTTTATTCCTCTCTTTCTCACGCACTGTCGACCATTGTCGTTGAATTCCTGTGCTAGTAATGAATGAAGATGGACAATGAAATGCGCGTGGACAGAAGAAACGTATCCAATTCTGTAACCGCTTACTATAACAGTCCAGTTTCAGAATCAGGAAAGTACCTGATTGTGCACATTAGTGCTCAAATAACTGCTTATTTATTCTTCATGTCGTGCATTTGTGAAATGGATTGGAAGCTCACATCACCTCCCTCGTCATACTCTCCACTATCTTAAATGCTCCATATCATTACCTTGATAAGAAGCACTGAGATAAAATAACCTTTTCTCCTTTACCTATTCAAATATTTAATGGAATCTAACAATCATAAATATATTTGATTTAAGAGATGGGTATTGATAATGTGGGAAATATGATTAAATGTTCCATACCATTACAGTGATAAGAAGCACTCAGATAAAATAACCTTTTTATCTTTACGTATGCCAAATAAGTAATGGAATCAACAATCATAAATACATTTGATTTAAGAGATGGGTATCATAATGTGGGAAATTAAGTAAATAAAATATTATTGTTAATCTATAACAAATAAATAATCGAATCCAAAGTTATATATATATTTGGGTTGAAGAATAAGGACTAGCAATGTTATTGAAATAAATCAGAGAGATTAAGTAAATAAAATATTGTTGTTAATCTATACCAAACAAATAATCGAATATAAATTATATATATGTATATTGGGTTGAAGAGATGGGGATTGATAATGCTATTGAAATAAATGTGTGATATTAAATAAATAAAATATTCATGTTAATCTACACCAAACACATAATGGAATCAACAAGCATAAATGCATTTAGATTAAACAGACGTGAATTGATAGTGCTATTGAAATAAATGTGTGGAATAAAAGAAACAAAATAATGTAATTTGTTTTAGGTTTGATAAAGATTCGATTGTGACAAATGTTAATTGATTTTTTAATATGTTAGAATATGGAATTTGTTTGACAATTGCTTTGGGACTAAGCCATAAAGAAAATAGGTGGGGGAAGTGCCCACTTATTCTCCTTAGGTCATTCAATAATGTCGTAGGAACCCAAATTTAATTGACTATCAACCACAAAGGGTGAGTCAATTCCCAATAAGGAAGACTTAGGAGGGGTTCTTTTAGGCTTTGAGGGGTTCACCACCAAGCAAAAGCTTGGAAAAGACAACTTAACATTCAATTCACAAAACCTAGTAATGCAAGCTAAATGATGAGTGCAAATGATGAAATTTAACATCAGAAAGTATGATGTGTGTATTTGGGGAGTCTAGAAATGTGATGAGGATTCCAGAAATGCAAAAATGCTATCAAAATGTGCTATGAACGACTAAGACCCCTTACTATTTTATTAGTCTCGCTGCTATTTTTCGGGATAGATGTAGAATCTTTGGATGTCGGAACTAGATATGAAAGAATCTCTGCAAAGTTTCACTTGGAGGACTAAGATTCCCTTGCTACTGTCTTAGTCCCGATTTGAATTTTTGAAATCTTTGAATGTGGTCCTAAGGCTTGATGTTTGCACTTCCTTTTTCTTTGATCTTAGGTTTTGGAACTTCCAGATCTGGCCTATAGGTGAGTTTCTGTGAAGATGACAACTTTGCAAAATTACACTTTAAATGATCTTCAAGTCTTCAACCTAAACTCGCAAACACAAACATGCAAGAGGGGAAAACCTTGTTGATTATTAGTAAATGGGGGTTTGGTAAATGGGGGTTTGCCTTGGTCAAACCCCTTGTTGGTAATTAAACCTTAAAATAGAATGAGATGGAAGGAAATGATGAATGAACAAAATACTATGTTGCAACTCATCAAACCCTTGTAATAAGGTGTTGCAAACATGCTTGAAATGGTTGCAATGGATGTGATTCTTGAATCTTGCTTGAATGATGTTGATCTTACACAAAATACTTGCTTGAATCATAAACCCTATATCACAAATGTGAGCACAATAACAAACATGATGCAACAATATCCTTGATATGATGTTTGAATCTTGATGATGGCTCCAAATGCTTGATGAATTTATCTTGAATGCTTGAATTCTTGGATGCTTAGATTTCTTGTTAGTTTAAAATGAGGGAATGGACCTTGTATTTATAATTATCCATGCTTAATATCCCAAAATTACACCACAAAAAGTTGACATGAATTCATTAATTAAAGGAGGCTAAATCCTACCAAGATTTGAAATTAAATCTCAAAAATAAGCCAAGGGGGACTAAGACACCCTAGGTGGCGTCGTAGTCCCGAGCATGAAACTCAGGGCACACACTCCAAAAAGGGGCCCATTTAAGGCACACTTTAAATTGGGGTCCCAAGACCTTTGGGGGATAAAGATGCCCTAGGTGATGTCTTAGTCTCAAGCCAAAAATTAGGGAGACATAGCCAAAATCATTAAACTATCATTTATCCATTGATGTTTGTCGGGATTAGCCACAAAAAGATATAGTTCATTAGGCTTGTGGATGCAAAATATGACCAATTAAGAAATAAATAGGGATAAATAAAGCAAGGCGGACCCAAACCAGTGTGAAAATGAAAGGGTATGCATTTTCCTACACTACATTTAGCCCCCACTTTAGTGAGAGGAGAAAATTTCTTCAAACTCACACTAAAGTAGCCAACCACGTAATCAAGAGGGGTTCAACTATACGAATGCTAGTAAGATAGGGTGAAAATCACCAAGAGGGTGGCCAAGCCCCCAAGATCAAGATCCTATGGAAAACCAACATAGGCACAAAGAAACACACTTGTAGATGATATATGAAGCCATAACCAGATAAAAAACATACACCATCAAAGATAGAAAAAGGAAAAAGGAAAAATGCAATGGATCAAGCTTTGAAGAGTTGTCCAATGGGCTGTGGACTAGGTCTAGACTATTTGTCCAAAAAAGGTTTACTAGTGGAACATGTCCACTATGCAAACGAAACACATGCTCATAAGGGCTAGTGAAGCTAGTTGTTCACTAGGTGAGCCCCAAGAGGTCCATATCAAACATCATACCCCCATGATTATGATAAGGACAAAAAAAAAAATGCTCACAAGGGCTAGTGAAGCTAGTTGTTCACTAGGTGAGCCCTAGGGGACCATATCAAAGCCATACTTCCATGACTTTAATAAGGTACAAAAATGCATTCTCACAAGGGCTAGTGAAGCTAGTTGTTCACTAGGTGAGCCCCAAGGGACCATATCAAATCCATACCTCCAATGACTTTGATAAGGTACAAAGAAAATGCAATAAGAAAAAGAGATGTTTGAAGGGATTTTGCTTAGTTCATGCGAGGTCTTAAACTTAGGGGAAATTGTTCTTAACATCTCGAAAAGAGGATAAATACAAGGCCTCATCCTGGGGAACATCTTACTTACTATTTCCAAGAGAGGACAAGTGCAAAGGTGTAACACCCCTCTGTTTTGCTTTCTGGATTGGACAGTGTGTCTTTGTTTTGCATTGATTTATGTTTCTAGATATTCAGATACTTTATCTTGCATGTGTATTTGGTTGCTATTCATTGAGCGATAGACTATATTATGTGATGTGATTTGATTTATCTAATGCTTTAGTTTACATGCTTGAATTGGTGTAAAGATGTTAGTTGATATAACATGTAATTGCTTATGAGATTATTGGAATTATGACGAAAGTGTCAGTTTTGATGAGTGTATGGGTGAAGAGGATGGTTTCACATCACTCGCTTGCGAGCGCCCTGTGATTTTGTGATTTCTTCTTCACGGTGTGTATTATATGCTAGATATACTGTATGATGTTGTTTACTTGGTTTCAGGATTGCAGGTACATGACATCGACTCCACCTGGTTTCACAGGTTTGAGCGTGTCGATCCAATGGTTAAGTTGAAAGGGAGATAGTAGCTAGGTAACATGAGTCAAGTCTATGCCCTAGCCATAGTGTGTCGTTAGTCATGTGTGTCGAGTCGTTGATTTCCTTGCTTTAATCGTATTTAAATTCTGAAAGATTCTTGTTTTGGAAATGGATATTTAGAATAATTGCATTAAATCATATTGATGGTTATTTAATTTAAATTATGCAACGTTGACAGAAGTTTATATTTAAATTAATTAATTAAATTAAATTTATTTAATTAATTGAATTTAATCCATGTGGATAAATTTAGTTATTAAATAATTAAATTAATTAATTAAATGGGATGTTAAGAAAATTAAAAGAAATAAAAGAATTTAAATTCATTATGGAATTTTATTTCATTTAGTGGGAATTTAAATTATTCTGGAATTTTATTTCAATTAAATTTGAATTTGAAATTGAATTTTAAAAGCAAAGTTAGTTTTCGAAATGTGAGAGTTAATTAATATTTAGATATTTTAGAATTTTTTATATTGCATGCAAAATCAGATTTGGTTGTTGAAGATATTTTCAATCATGCCAACATGTGAAAGTTGAATTAATGAGAAGAGGTTGTGGAAATGGATTTAGAGAGAGAATTTTTGGGGAGGAAAAACTTCTTCTGGTGTGAGAAGATATTTTGGAAAAAAATTACATAGAGAAGAGATTTGGAGAAATTCTTGGCTGTAGATTTAGATTGGAGTTATTCTGGAAATCTTTATTGTGTTTGTGGATTGCTTTCTTGGTTGGAATCATTGAATTGTTGGATAGAAGCTATAGAAGCTTTGGAGGAAGATCTGCATCAAAATTCCTATTACTTGTAGCTTCTTGAACCAGGTTTTCTTCTGTGGTTTTATTGTTCTTGGTTGCTTTTAAAATAGTAGTGATTAAAGATTTGATTGTTAAATCTGTTTTAGAAAAGCAATTTGTGTTTAGAAGAAAGAAAAAAAATAAATAAATTTGGGAAATTGTGAAAACCTCTTAGAATTTAATTTATTTGAGGAAATGAATTGTTTTGTTATTTGAATCAAACCTTGAGGTTGAACAACACATTTAGATTGTTTTAGAAAATTTAATTCTCTATAGAAAATAAATTTATTTTTAAAACCTCAATAGAAAATTTATGATGGAAAAATCTAGAAGAGCTAAGAATTTCTGGTTATTATTCAGTTTCCTTTTTATTATATTCATTCTTTTATTATTATGAAATCAAGGAAATGGTTTAAAGGAATTAGTTTTTAAAATCCCTATGAATTTTGGATTTCTTGGAAAATTTCTTTATAATTCACCTGCAGGTGAATATTTCTGAAAAACTTCTTCAATTTGTTTTGTAGATGAAACTCTGATAAATGTATATATATATTATATACTTACATAAATATATATATATATACATATGAAAATACATATGGTATATACATTTATTTATTTCTTTTGCTGTTAAATTTTATTAATGATTTCTGAATCGTCGTCCGTACGACGTTTGAAATTTTTGTTCATACCAGTCGGCTGTTTTTTTTTGTATTTACAAGGGTTGTTATTTTGGGGAAGGCTTGGGAGGCGCTGCCTCCACCATCACCCCCATGAGGGGATGACTTTGGAGGGAGACCTCCGCAGCCCCCTCCCCTGTTCCTCTTGGCGCGACCAGTTTGGGAGAGGTTCAGCGGTGACAGCCGCCCCTCTCCACAATACATGTGGATAGGGTCGGCTAAGGTAGCCGCCCCCCCCACCATTACTATTAGTAAAAAAAAAAACTCACAGCATGCAATTCTTTTTCGTCCACCCTAAATCTTATTTTCTTCAGTAAATTTTAATTTTGCGTATCCTCTTTTCCATTCGCGATTTCATTTAAAATGAATGAAAATTATTTTGGTATTCGAAATTTTTGAAATGAAATGTAATTTGATTTTATAATATGATTTACGTATATTACAATATATATATTGTGTATATATATATGTGAGATTTTGGATATTACATATTATTTTAATATATTTTGTTTGGATTAAAATAAAATATGTGTTTTGTGTTATTCATATTTAAATATATATATATAATTGAATATATAAGAAAATATATGGGATGTATATATTACATGGTTAAATAGATAAAGGAAAAGATATTTTTATACATTGACAAAATTGCATGTTTTTAAATGAATAGTTGAAGAGACATAGATCTTGGATAGAAAATTGAAAAGATTATTTGCAATAGTTTTACGTTGCATTAAAAGTAAATTAAGGAATTGTTTAGATTGATGAGACAATTAATTATTTTTATTAGAGCAATTAAATCATTGAGAATGGAATATGAAAGAGTTATGGATTTAGAATATTCGAAAATAGTAATATCCTCGTGATTGCCCTTTTAGGTTTATTTTCCTCGTTTTTCACAAAAGGGTTGTGAGTTTAAATTGTTTAAGATTCCCTATTATGAAAATGGTAAAGAGGTATGTGAGTAATTGAGTTAACCTTGTTATCATGCCTGGACTTTGGCATCATTACCTATCGGATGAGTATGGATTTAGGAAATCCAAATATTAGATTTGATTAATGACTTGAATGCTTTTGTAGCTATGTCGTCAGGTTGCATTGTGGGATTTGGGATTTAGTGTTAGTCCAAATTTGAAGTCTTCTAGAAGATCATAGAGGATGAGGGTTTTCGATTATTTATGTCAACCAATGTTTTTTCCCTTGGGTAGTGTATGGCGTCTTTTCAGTATTTACCTAGTTTCCATGAACGGGTATGTTTGTGCCTCTTGTGAAAGGAGTGGATTATTTGCTTGTTGCCTCCAAGATGTTTGGAGTGAATTCTATTATTTATTTCCTCCTTGTGTTGGAGTGGTTTTGATGCCTAGTTTGTATGCACTTGTGATTCCCTTGGTGGATTGTTTGGGTGTGTGTTGTCAAATAGAAGAGTGGCTTCTATTAGGCATCGGAGCCCAAAGAGGTAAACCAGGTAACCTTCAGAAGTGAGTTAATCAAGTGATAATTAAATTAATGTACTTAGATGATTAGGATGCCTTTCACACTAATCAAGATAATTTTTCCTCACTCATAGACACAAGGGCTCGTTTAAACTTGGGATGAGTGGGAAGGCCTGAAATGACATAGTCATCTATCTTGTTAGTACAAGAGGTAGTTGATGCCGCATGAGTGAGCATGAGGGTTGGGGTTCGGTTGAGGTCACCAGGATTACCGGAGCCTATGAAGAATACCCAGAGGATATCTCATGACTACTATGCGATGACACTCTATCTAGGACAACTGTTGTTAATTGTTTTATGTGTATGGTTCTCTGGACATACTTGATCTAATTTATGTCTGGAAGCAATGTGACCTATGTCAGTGATGTTTGAGTTGTACTTGTTTATTGCATTTGTTTGGTTATGTCAATATGAGTCAGCCTTTGGTTAGTGGTTGTAGATATTTGTCCATGTTACTTTGTTACTATCTCCTAGCATGGGGGGTGGGCCTTTAGGTACCACTTGGTTGGGTGGAACATGCACCATACACCATTGGGTCCCCATTTATATTCAGTACTTGTTGGTGAGATATCCAGATGGACAGTTCGCGGTTCTTGTATTTTATTCTTGCATTGTATATATTAATTTGTATAAGTTATTTTATCCCTCTTATGTTTATGAGGTGAAATGTTGTATTGTAACACTTTTGTACTATTGCCTCATTCTGGGAATGAGTGATGTAACTATTGGATTAAGTTAATGATTATGAGATTGTATCTTGGATGTTTATCTTATTATGTTATGTGGTATCCTTATGATGTATGATGTTTATTTCATAAAATATATAATGCTATGATTATATGTAAGATGTATGTGTGGGTTTAAGTAATCCTAATCTTGTAGCCTTAGAGGTTGTTGTTAATTAGTAAGTGAATGTGTATGTTAATTGCACTTTAAAAAAAATATTGGTTCGCTTAAGTCGTTAATTACAACATCCTTTAGGGTTACTTGGCGGGGTATTACAAAAGGTCTCATCTTAGGAAACATTGTACCTAATTTGTTCAAGAGAGGACAACTGCAAGGTCTCATCTTAGGGAACATTGTACCTAATGTTTCCAAGAGAGGACAAGGAAATATCATGCTATCAGAGGAAGTCAAACCCAATGACACCAACAAGAAAAGGACGCATTGCAAGAAGAAAGGAAATCACACAAGGAACATGAAAACAAATGCAAATGAAATCATGCCAAAATAATGCCAATGTATGCCCCCACTTTAAAGGAATTGCTAACACCATGCTATGAGAAATTACTTAAAAGTAGCCAAAAATAAAAGAAGAAAAAAGGGTTTCCCCCCAGAAACACATAAGGGATCTATGGATTTGGTGTCAGTATCTATCTTTTCTACAATAATATAAGAGAGCTTGAAACTGTCATCATTCCCTAAACACACATAGAATTGGAAGAATGACACAAAGGGAGCGAAAACAAAGAAAAACCTTTTGGGTCAACGTGGAAGCGACATAGAGTGTCTTGATGATCAAGGTCATCCCCAAAAGGAAAACATAAGACATAAATGCAAATGAAAGGTAAAAATCATATGCCATATAGAAGAATGAAGATACAAATAGAAGAATGCACATAGAGAGGAAGCATAAAACAACACGGGGGATCATATAACACACATGCAATCACACAAAAATAAAGCAAAAAGACTTGTAAAGCACATGTGAGTCAATCATCTAGCAAGTCAGTCGCATCCCAGTCTTGTTCAATGTATGTGGAATACAGATTACTAGCGAGAGGGACACCATCAAGTGTTGTATTAGGAGATCACCAGGTTCAACACATGGCAAATGATTCGGTTTAGGAGGATCATCACTTTTGTTATTGTTTAAGCTCATGGCTGAGGAAAATACAAAATTAAACTATTTATGCATGTGCTCATCAATTTTAGCGGTTTCCTCATTGTCATCCAAGTTAACCACAACAGGAGGACGAATGATAATATCCATAGAAGGTGTTGGTCCTAGTTGTGTTGGAGACATGGGATATGTTGGTTCTGGTAATGGAGGAGGCTCATCGTTTATTGCTTCTATCAAACTTAGATTTTTATTTTTAACATTGGTCTCTTCATTCATCTTGCAAGCAATAGCATGACGTTTATGCTTATGCTCTCTAGTATTTCGATTCATTTTATTAAGGTTTTCAAGTTGTGTTTGGGTAGGAGTGGGTTTTCCAACTATAGGTCCCTTTTCTTCTTGTGAGGGAAGAACGAAAGAAGCCATGGAAGGTTGTGCAACCAATTTCTATTTGGCTTTATAAAAAAATTTAGGAGGTGGATTAGGACTTGTTTGATTTTCTCTAGGTCTTTTGTAGGAAATAGGCAAGGGATTTTTGATGGATGGGTCTTGATTAGTCGGAAGGGATTTAATTTTAGTATTGTTTTCTTCAAGGGGTTGAGGTTCAATAATAGGTGTAGAAATTTTTTCAACGGATAGCTTGGTTGTGCATTTTGATTTGAACCTATGGTAGGATAGGAAAAGAAAGTCCTCACGGGGTCTTATGGGATCCATGGGCTCAAGCCAAAAATAGTCTAAGGAAAAAATTCCATGGGAAGATAGAGGTTTAAAGCCACTATGGTTTATAGTGAATATTTCATTGTCGACTAGAAACTTTAAGCACTTACGAACAATAGATGTGACCACATTCATGGAGTGAAGCCATTTATAGCCTAGCTTCACATGAAATTGATCCAAATTAAAGATGATAGAGAATGATACATTTAATTTCTTTGGTCCTACTTGTAAAGGGAGTGTGATCGATCCCATCGTAGCATGAGAAAAACTATCATGCATTTTAATCGATGCTTTCGGTTTATCATATATATCTTGAGCGAGTTTATGCATATATAGGATTTCCTCTATGATCACATTCTCTACATATAGGATCTATAGACATCCAAATTTGGACACTTACATTTGTCCAAATTTATCCCTTTTCATCTAAACATCCTCTTATTCGCGTTTATTAGGTAATATTGCTATTATCTAATTAATACCCTTAATCCCTATTTAATCCCTAAGGTATTTAGTTAATGATTAAATACCTTACCCCATTTACTCCCATTTTCATCAAATTAATTAAATAAATATAACATTTATTTAATTCCTCACATGTCACATCCTTTTCCTATATCCTAATCCATCTCATAATCCCATCATTAGGGATGTGCACATGGCTAATCCCTAATTAGGATGTGTCACATCCTCCAAATTTTGCAAGTTAGATCTTAATCTTCATTAGCCACTAATTGTCTTCTAATCAGTGATTAGTTAGTCTAATCAATCCCCCTTTAGTCAACTCTCTCAGTCCCCAAGGAATTTTTAATTCCTTTTTTTTCTTCCCCATGTGAATTTAAAATTCACTCTTTATTCCTCCAAGAATCTCCCTCTTCCCCATGAATTTAAAATACACTTTTGATTCCTCCAAGGAATATCCTCTTCCCCATGTGATCATTGAAAGGTCACATCAATTCAAATGAAGGCCAAAAACCTTCCATTATAAGGGCCTTGTTTTATCCACAAGGCACTTTTCAACGTCCTCCATAAGAACCTTGTCTTATCCACAAGGTGCTTATCATATGAATTTAAAATTAATATTTATTGTCCCAACCACCTTATCCCCTCCAATAATATGAATTAAATATTCACATTTATTCCTCTAACCAATTCTCTTTTCTCAATTAGTATTTTTTGAGAAATACTGAAATTCCTCATATGTTACTTTCATTCTCACTTGGGGACAAGAGGTTCCTTTTTGAAGAAATCCTCTTATCCCCAAGGTACTTGAAAAGTACTTGTCCTTCCTCCAAATAATTTATACCTTGTCCATCTCACCTTACCCCTTGGACAACTCACCCTCCACATTTCAAGATGTGAGGGCTTGTGAGTCCTCAACTCACCACAACCCTCTGTCTTGGCCATGGTGGCTCAATTCTAATCATTGAATTATCTAGAGAATTCAATTTAATCTATAAATACCCCCCTCTTCCTTCATTAAGGGGATCTAGACTTCATGCATTTTAGTAGCCAACTTATGATTCTAATCCATTCAAGTAGCCATTAAGCATTTTATTTGTATTCAAGAGCTCATATTTGTTTGTTTTTATTCATCACCTATCCCTCTCATCTTGCATTGACATAATTTTCCATCCATTTTCCATCACCTTACCATCAAGGAGCACATATTTCCATCTAAATCAAGGGCCAACCAAGGAGATCATCATAAAAGGTATAATTTTTTCATTTCTTTTCATCTTTCTCTTTTGTGTTTTACTTAGGCTAATCATTGAGGTGGTCTTGTATTCTTTTCTTTGCATTTTTAGTTAGTTTTTCATATTTAGGAGTAAGAAATGCATGCACACATTTTTTGGCATGCCCAGTTTTCATATTTAGTTGGGAATCCACATGCCACCTCATAGCACAACCACCCATAAAATTTCAACCAATCGGACACCCGAGTCAAAAGTTATGGCGTCCAGAAGTTTCTACATAAAATCCAAAACCCTCAAAATGAAGTCTAGATGATTGGGATGGATGATTTGATGATAGATATGGGCTCTAATGATGTTCTAAGAAGCACCTATGTGTTTTGGTCTATGAAACAATGATATTTATGTCGAGGGGCGTGTGTGCCCGGGTGTGGCCTCCTCTACTAGGGCATGGTCGCATCTCTATTAAGGTGTGGCTACCCCTACTAGGGTGTGGCTGCCCTTGCTAGGGTGTGGTTGCCCCTATGAGACAGAGGACTAAAAATGATGATGTTTCTACTGAAGGGTGCATGCACCCGGGTGTGGCCACCCCTTCTTAGACAAAGGACTAAAAATGATGATGTTTCTACCGAGGGGCACATGCGCTCGGGTGTGGCCACCTCTCCACTAGGGCATGGCCACCCTTGTTGGGGTGTGGCTACCCCTCCACTAGGGTGTGGCCACCCCTGCTAAGGTGTGATTGCCCCTCTGCTAGGGCAAGGTCGCTTGACTAATTTTTTGAACTTGTCGAAATCAAGAATGAGGCCAAACAAGCCTAACGGATGGTCAAATGGGTTCCCCGAATGGAAAAATGAGTTTTCTAAGTGGATGAACATGTCAAAAAATGAGAGAAAAAATATCTAGAATGGACACACAGATGGTCAGGATGGGAAAATGGGTATCCCGGACGAGGGAACAACACTCAGAATGGGAAAACAGGTTGTCAGAACAGGTGAACGACTTCTCGAAACATGTGAACAATGGGTCGTAAAGGGGGAACAATGATCATAACAGGAAAATGGATATTTCGGAATGGATAAACGACTGGTCAAGATGGGTAAATAGGTTCCCCGAATGAGGGAACAACACTCAAAATGGGAAAAGTGGTTTGTCGGAACGGGTGAACAACAACTCGAAACAAGTGAATAGCTAGTCGAAAAGGGGAAATGATGCTCAAAACGAGAAAATGGATATTTGGAATGGATAGAAAGATGGTCGAGATGGGTAAATAGGTACCTTGAATGAGCGAACAACACTCAGAACAAGAAAATGGTTTACTGAAATGGGTGAACGACTTCTTAGAACGGGTGAACAGTTGGTGGGAAAGGGGAAACGATGCTCAGAACGGGAAAATGGATATCCAAAATGGATATACGGATGGTCAAGATGGGTAAATGGGTTCCCAGATGATGGAACAACATTTGGAACGGGAAAACGAGTTGTCGAAATGGGTGAACGACTTCCCAAAATGGGTGAATAACTAGTCGGAAAGGGGAAATGATGCTCAAAATGGGAAAATGGATATTTGGAATGGACGAACGGATGGTAGGGATGGGTAAACGGGTATTATAGATGAGGGAACAACATGCAGAACAGGAATTTTTTTTTTTCGGAATGGGTGAACGGCTTCCCAAAATAGGTGAACAGCTGGTTGAAAAGGGAAATGATGCTTGAAACGAGAAAATGGATATCTGGAATAGACGAAAGGATGGTCGAGATAGGTGAATAGGTACCTCAGATAATGGAACAACACTTAGAACGGGAAAATGGTTTGCCAGAATGAGTGAACGGCTTCCCAGAACAAATGAACAACTGGTCAGAAAGGGGAAATGATGCTCAGAACGAGCAAATGGATATTTGAAATGGACACACGAATGGTCAAAATGGCAGAACAAACTGATAGAATGACAAGGGGATGTTGAGAAATGACTTATTTTGCACGTGGCCACCCCTGCTAGGGCATGGTCACCCTTCAGGTGAAAAACAAGGGTCCAAAATGGCTATTTTGGTGTAGAGGGGTGCATATGCCCGGGTGTGGCTACCCTTTCCTAGGCGTGGCCAATTCTTCTAGGGCGTGGACAAATCTACAAGGGCATGGTCACCCCTTTTGACTTGAATTAGGTGAAAAATGGCTATGGCAAAGGATTGAAAACACTTAAAAACAACAAGAAAAGTTACAAAATTGACTTGGCTCATAAGACACGCATTGGTTTTACATAGAAAAGATAGTTTAAGTAGCACAATCCTAAGATTAGTAAGAAGAGTATGGCCAATATAGTTCTCTAACTAGCATAAACAAGGCAATCTAGGAATTCCTCTATATACACAAAGTACGTGAGGCCCAAATTGTGAGCACCAGTCTGTCACAAGCATGAGTTAGGAACCCCAGCAAGATACTGAAAGGCTCATACCAACTCTTCACGTCTATCTAGGTATCACCCTAGCTTCGATGCTCTACCAATTACAGTGCAACTGGATTGGGGTATAATTTTCGTTCTCCCCCCTTTTATACCCCATCAGTACATGTGGTCGGGATCGTCCCTTGGGGTGATGAAATCCCCAAGCAGATCCCACTAAAAAGAAAGTGTTAATCACTTTCAACTACTCCCCAAGCTCACACGAAGTGCAAGGGGAAAGCTTGAATGATTTCCACCCCCTTGGGTAACACAAAGAACAAACTAAGTTATGATTTCTCTTCACCCAAGATCGCCAAATGGCATAAGGGGATTGGATACGTTGGTAGCTTACTTTTCAGATAAAGCAAAAAAATTCTTTGACCCTTCCTACTTAGTTTATATGCCTAATTAGTGTAAAATGAATGAAAAAAAAAAACTAAATAAAGGTCCTTTCATCCTACAAGAAAAAAATTAGTAATTTTTCCACTGTTCTTTGTCAATCGTAAATTTTCTACATAAATGTTAGTATAAAACCCTTATGTTCGAACCTAGCCGTCTTTGTTCGTGAAAATAGAGAGCTGAGACATTGTTTCTACTGCAGAGAGGCATGTATGTCCTAGCATAGCCAACTCTTTTGGGGCATGGCTGACTCTGCTAGGGCATGGTCGACTCTCTGATGAAAACAAAGAGCTTCTGGTGCTAGTTTTGCATAGACAAATGTCTCTGTAGGACCTGGTCACCCCCTAGATCAGACAGTGGGTTAAAATAATGAGGTTATTGCTAAGGGGCATGTATGCTCGAGCATGGACACCCCTACTAGGGCATGGACAACTTTCTATGTCACTCAAACCTACAAAAAAATATCCAAAAAGAAAAAAATATAGATGTTTTCGTTGAGGGGTGTCTATGCTCGGGCATGGCTGGCTCTTCTGGGGCATGGCCAACTTTCTACGTCATCTGAACTTGCAAAAATGTAAACAACAAAAAAATTTAAAAGAAAATGATCCATCTATGGGTTCCATCGAGCATGCCAAAAATGTGCATGCATTTCTTACTCCTAAATATGCAAAACTAACTAAAAATGCAAAGAAAATAACACAAGATCACCTCAATGATTAGCCTGAGTAAAGCACAAAAGAGAAAGATGAAAAAAAATGAAACGATTATACCTTTTATGTTGATCTCCTTGGTTGGCCCTTGATTTAGATGGAAATATGCGCTCCTTGATGGCAAGGTGATGAAAAATGGATGGAAAATGATGTCAATGCAAGATGAGAGGGATAGGTGATGAGTAAAACCAAATGGATATGAGCTCTTGAATGCAAATAAAATTCTTAATGGTTGCTTGAATGGCTTAGAATCATAAGTTGGCTACTAAAATGCATGAAGTCTAGATCCCCTTAATGAAGGAAGAGGGGGGTATTTATAGAGTAAATTGAATTCTCTAGAGAATTCAATGGTCAGGATTGAGCCACCATGGCCAAGATGGAGGGTTGTGGTGAGTTGAGGACTCGCAAGCCCTCATATCTTGACATGTAGAGGGTGAGTTTCCCAAGGGGTAAGGTGAGATGGACAAGGTACAAATGATGTGGAGGAGGGAAAAGTACTTTGCAAGTACCTTGGGGGATGAGAGGATTTCCTAAAAAAAGAACCTCTTGTCCCTAAGTGAGAATGAAAGTGACATATGAGGAATTTTAGTATTTCTCAAAAAATCCTCATGGAGAAGAGAGAATTGGTTGGAGGAATAAGTGTGAATATTTAATTCACATTATTGGAGGGGATAAGGTGGTTGGGAGAATAAATATGAATTTTTAATTCATATGATAAGCACCTTGTGGATAAGACAAGGTTCTTATGGAGGAGGCTAAAAAGTGCCTTATGGATAAAACACGACCCTTTTAATGGAAATTTCTTCGCCTTCATGTGACTTGATGTGATCTTTCAATGATCACATGGGGAAGAGGATATTCCTTGGAAGAATCAAAAGTGTATTTTAAATTCATGGGGAAGAGCGAGATTCTTGGAGGAATAAAGAGTGAATTTTAAATTCACATGGGGAAGACAAAAAAGGAATTAAAAATTCCTTGGGGAATGAGAGAGTTGACCAAAGGGGGATTGATTAGATTGACTAATCATTGATTAGAAGACAGTTAGTGGCTAACGAAGATTAATATCCAACTTGCAAAAGTTGGAGGATGTGACACATCCTAATCAGGGTTTAGCCATGTGCACATCCCTAATGATGGGATTAGGAGATGGATTAGGATTTAGGAAAAGGATGTGACATGTGAGGAATTAAATAAATTTTATATTTATTTAATTCATTTGATGAAAAAGAGAGTAAAGGGGGTAAGATGTTTAAGACGCTTGCAATGTTTTGTATCATGTCCTTTTTGTTGGTGATAAGCACAATATGCATTGTGTTTGAAGCTTGTGGGTAATGACTTGGTAGGGTCAAGAGGTCGAACGCGAGGTAAGGTAAGCATGTTCTTGTTTGATAGCTGAGTTAAGATGTTTTGAAGTGTGTCAGGTAAGGGTAAATTATCTTTGCGGATCCCCAAAGATATAAGGATTACTCTTCTTTATAGAAACTACTTGGGTATCAACTAGTTGGGTAGATTGGGAGGTGGAATTTAGTTGAAGAAAACTTATTTTTTCTTCTGAAAGGTTGGTAGGTGTTTTGGTTTGAAGATTTATACTTTTCAAGATGGGTAGAGCTAGATTTTGGTTCACAACTACCTACAAAATTTTGATAATCTCGAAGGATAGTGCATAAGTGCATGAAGGAAGGGAATTTCATCATTGTGAGCTTGTCTCTGATCTTACTTTGTAAATTTTATATGAACATCTTTTGAAGGTGAGAGTCATAAATCTTCACACTAATTTGGGAATAAAGTGATTGGTAACATGAAATAAAGTCAGTGACTTTTTTACTCTCAGTTTTCTTACATCTCATCAAATCAGATAATGTCATTTTAGGAACCATATGCACTTGAAAATGGTTAGTAAAGGCTTCAACAAGTTCATTAAATGAACAAATTGAGTTATTCGATAATGCAAAAAACTAGTCCAAGGCAATTTATTTCAAGGATCAGGGAAATATCTTAGCCAAAAGTTTGTCCTCAAGTATGAAATCACTACACAAAGTAGTAAAGGCATTAAAATTATTAGTAAGATCTCCCTTTCCTTCATATTTTTCAAATCTAGGGATCTCTATACCTTGTGGCATCAGAGTTCTTAATACCTTCAAAGATAGTGTGTTTCTTTTGACATAGTATGAAGGTGGACCATTTTGATTTTGATTTATGGTGGAAACTTGATGTTCAATGGATGAAAGGATTTGTATAAGGTGGTTAATGATAGGATCATTGTGTGTCTTTTGAGTTGGAGGTGAATATGGTGGTGGTGTGTATGTATTGGAAGGATAAGTGAATGGATTGGTTATGAGGGGAGATATAAGGTTAGATGCCATATGGATATAAGGAACACTAGTGGAAATGTTCGAGGTAGGAAGGAAATTGTTAGTTGGTTGCATCATTGTGGTCACTTGAGGATTGGTATAGGTGGGAATGGAGGTTATGATTGAAGGGGGAGGAGTTTGATTTCCTCCTTGGCTTTGCACATTGTTTGAAGCTTGAGCACCATTGGTGGTGGAAGGACTTGATATTTTCCAAAGATGTGAGCTATGTTACGCACAACTTCTAGTCCTTCACCACTTTCCATCATGTGGTGAATACTATCTATGACAGGTATAACACTATTGGAAATGTTTTCAGTACTCACACTATCTTGTAAATGGGCTAAGTCTTCATGTGCATTTTCATTGTATTTTTTGATGGATATGATCAACCATTGTTTGAACAATTGGCATAAAACTTGTAGGTAAGGTAGGCATAGAGAAAGATGTATCAAAGGTACGGTCCATACCTAGTGAACTAGTACCAATACTAGAAGTAAGAGAGCTAGATAACCCAAGATCCATGAGCGTTTTATCGCGGGATGCCATGAGTCTCGCACTTCATCTAACCATAGTATTGATAGTAGGACATCAAGTAGTACAAATCATACAAGGAATAAACCAAATAAAGTGAAATGAACACAATATCCTATGCTTACAATTATACTTGAAATGAAATAACAAGAATTCTACAAACTATAACAAAAAACTGAAAAGAGAAAATAAAAGCACATAAAAGAAATTTCAAACCCTAAAAACTAAAAATTCAAAGTCAACAAGGACTAAGACACCAATAAGGGAATCTTGGTCCTACTGGTGAGATTTTGAGGTCCTAGGGGCTGGAATAGACAACACACAAGAAATTCAGGATTATGAACCAGAAACCCCGAGAGGGATGAGATGCTAGGAAGGGTGTTTTAGTCCTAATAGAGTTTTTGTTAAAAAAAAAATAAAAAAAATTGGATTGATAACAGTGTTCCTAGGTTGCCTACCTAGATATTTGATGTTAAGAAACAAAAACAATGCAAAGAAATGCAAGAAAAAGTAACTAATGATAAGCAATTGGATGCAAAGTTGAAAGTAACTTATTAAAATTTTGAATATAATAAAAATGTTATTAGATGCAATTAGGATGATTAATAATGCATTTTTTAGTTTCCTAATGAGATAATCTTTGATGCAAGAAAGCGAAAATACAACCTATATGCACTTTCACTAATGCAAAATTGAGAAACCCTAGATGCGCTTTCAGTAATGCAAGATGAAATGCAAGAATGAATGCAAACTAGATCTAAGAATTTAATGGACCCCAAATCAGAAAATGAATTCTCTAGAATGCCGGGTTCACCAAAATGAACCGTAAAGAAAATAAGGTGGGGGAAGTGCCCACTTATTCTCCTTAGTTCATTCAATAATTTCCTAGGAACCCAAATTGGATTGACTATCAACCCTAAAGGGTGAGTCAATTATCAATAAAGAAGACCTAGGAGGATTTCTTTTAGGCTTTGAGGGGTTCACCACCAAGTAAAAGCTTGGAAAAGAAAAATTAACATTCAACTCACAAAACCTAGTAATGCAAGCTAAATGATGAGTGAAAATGATGAAATTAAGCAACATGAAGTTATGATGTGTGTACATGGGGAGTTTGGAAATGTGATGAGGATTCTGGAAATACAAAAATGATGTCAAAATGTTTTATGGATTACTTAGACGCCTTTATTATCTTATTACTCCCGCTACTATTTTTTGGGGTAGATACGAAATCTTCGGATGTCGATACCAGATCTGAAAGAATCTCTACAAAATTCCTCTTGGAGGACTAAGATTCCCTTGCTACCGTCTTAGTCCCAATCTGAATTTATGAAATATCTGAATTTGGTCTTGAGGCTTGTTGTCTGCACTTCCTTCTTCTTTGATCTTTGGTTCTGAAATTTCTAAATCTGGCTTGTAGGTGAGTTTCCATGAATATGATAACTTTGCAATGCAACTTTTTAACTTTTCACTTCAAATGATCTTCAATTCTTCAACCTAAACTTGTAAACACAAACATAAAAGAGGGGAAAAACTTGTTGATTGTTAGTAAATGGGGGTTTACCTTGGTCAAACCCCTTGTTGGTAATTAAAACTTGAAATAGAATGAAATGGAGAGAAATGATGAATGAAAAAAATACTATGTTGCAACTCACCAAACCCTTGTAATAAGGTACTGCAAATATGCTTGAAATAGCTGCAATGGATGTGGTTCTTGACTCTTTCTTGAATGATGTTGATCTTCCATAAAAAAATTGCTTGAATCATAAACCCTACATCACAAATGTTAGAATAATAAAAAACATGATGCAACAATATCCTTGATATGATGTTTGAATCTTGACGATGGCTCCAAATGCTTGATGAATTTCTCTTGAATGTTTGAATACTTGAATGCTTGGATGCTTTGATTTCTTGCTAGTTTAAAATGAGGGAAGGAACATTGTATTTATACTTATCCATGCTTAATATCTTGAAGCTACACCACAACAAGCTGACATATGAATTCATTAATTAAAGGAGGCTAAATCCTACCAAGATTTGAAATTAAATCCCAAAAATAAGCCAAGGGGGACCAAGACACCCTAGGTGGCGTCTTAGTCCCGAGGCATGGAACTCAAGGCATATAATCCAAAAAGGGGCCCATTGAAGGAAAACTTGATATCAGCATCCCAAGACATTTGGGGGAAAAAGACGCCCTAGGTGGCGTCTTAGTCCTGACCCAAAAATTAGGGACACACAACTAGAATCATTAAATTATCATTTATCCATTGATTTTTTTGAGATTAGCCACAAAAAGATATAGTTCATTAGGATTTTGGATGAAAAATAGGACCAATTAAGACATACATAGGGATAAATAAAGTAAGGCGGTCCCAAACAAGTGTGAAAATGCAAGGGTATACATTTTCCTACACTACAGGGACTAATAAAATTGATGGTTTTTTTGTTTTTGTTCACTTTGATCATTGATCTCCACATCTTAAAACTTAGTGTTGGTTGGTAAGAGTGGACCTTTGAATTTACTAAGAATGCTCCAACTAAGGTTTGGGGAAGAGTAAGTGTAGTTGGAGTCCTCTATGACAAGTGGACAAATTTCCTTGTAGTGCTTGAGTTGGAGATAGGGTTAGAAACACCTGAATTTATGTGTAGGTTGCAAAATAGCTCTCAAATTTTTTAAAGGGATGTATAGGCATCAATTGTTCTCTAGGAACATCTAGTTTCTCAAGGAGGAGGATGTGAAAGATAGAAGTGAGAAGCCTCCCTTATCACAACTTTTGTGTTGTGTTTGGGAATATTCCAAAGCACAATCAAGATTGAGGGATGCCAAAAAACCTATTCTATTGATTTTTTAATTGTAGTTATTTTGAAACACAAAAATTATACTAACTACTATGTAAAGAAAATATGATCTTTAAGAAAATGTGTGAAGGAAATATATATTCTATATTTTTGATGAATGTAATCTAGAATGTATATATTATAGACTTATATGCAAATCATTCGATATGATTTGTCCCTAAATGACTCTTCATTAATGTAACCATTTAAATTTCACACTTTCAATAAGATAGTAAAAGTAAGTTTGCAAGTGAAAAGAGAAAAATACATATTTTGTAAACAAGAGTGTAAGGATAAAAATTCTTAGTTATAGTAGCATGTGAGCTATGTAATGTTTGAAACTATAAACTCCAAATAAGAATAATCAGTACTATGCATGAAACAAAAATATGCATGGACAATTATTTGTCTCATATTTGCTTAATTTATTGACAAATCACTCCTAATCACTTCACAAAAGGAAATGGGGCTATATATAATCTAGAAGACCACCTTATTTATGTGGAATAAGTGTCTTATGAGTGGCAATGGAGTTGATATGCATAGTGACCAATCCACTTGGTTTTTTCTCTTCATGAGGAAAAAAATTCCCAATAGATGGAAATATATTGATTTATGGTGTAATAGTTGTGTGAAGTGCTATGAATTTCATTTGAATGATATAAATATATTGAAATTAATTATAAAAGGATGATATTTGCATCAATAGCCTCTAGCTCAAAAAGGTCTTCTTAAATTCTAATTAAATGGCTATCCTACACTCATTTTCTTGTCTAATGATTTCTAAATATAGTTCTTAATAAAATAATTTTATGATAGTGAGTGTTGGTATATGCCTTTTCAATTCACTTAGAGTGACTTCAACCCAATATATTCTCACTCTTGGAAACATATAGGCCTAAAATTCTCAAGGGTAAATGAGAGTGAAGCATGGATGCGTGAAATGTTTCCAAAACAAGGATAGACAACTAAGAGGGGGGGTGAAAACCATGGTGGATGTCAGTCCACAATATTATACCCTGTTAAAAGTATAGAGATGAATAATGAGAATGCACATGCATTCAGGCACACTGCCTAGAGCTCACTGCTCAGAGAAGACACATTCCATTACAAAAATATTCAGGTTAAAACCATCTGAAGGATTTAAACTGAGAAATTAGCTTCTTCAAAAGCCTGATTACAGTTCCGATTAAGCACAAAAACACTTCTTCACACTTTTCTCAATCTTCTTCACACTTTGTTCTGCAATTGAATGATCTGATATTTATTCACACACAACACTTGCATAATTCACATTACACACACAGACATCAAATAAAGAAGACAATCACTCTTATCTATCCACTACATGGAATTACATCAACAAATTTGTCGGCCAAAAATAAAATGGTAAATGAATACGAATTGTCAGCCCAATTCATGAACAAATCTCAATGTGCACCAACCAAAGTCAGTCACAACATAATGAGGACCTAAAAAAAAATCCTTGAATGCACCAAACATTCAAAAAGTAATCCACAAGGATCCACAACACGCTGCAATTACCATGTCGGCCAAGAACATGAAAACCCGAACATGCAAAGGAAAAATCTCCGATCACAAGCACATTGATCAATCTGGACATGCAAAAAATATAGAGCATGATCTAGAAACATCAATGAACATCATAGGATCATACACAACAACTCAAATGACCAGAGTCACGTTCTCTTCTTCTAGAAACACCAGCTACAGTAAAAAAATAACTGTAGGAACACAAAACTCACAACTTGCTCAAATCTTGATGCACACCTATGAAGCTTTTGGTAGATAAACTAGATAAGCTCAACAAAAAAACCCTTTAATCCGCAACTTCTGAATACCAACATACTAAAATTTCCAACACACTGAACTTCATAGCTTCAAAGACAACCTTCAACATATTTATTATAATTTTCTCAATATCCTTGACATATACAACCTTCAAGACACTAATGCTAATAGTGTTGACATCAATGACAACCACATCAGCAACTCAACCACAACATCCAAAAATCTCCCCCTTTTGTATTGATGGCAACACATGATGTGAAAAACACACCATCAATGCAGCTAACTCTTCTTCTAACAATCTCCCCTTTACACATTGCTCTTCTCATATTTTTCTTCTTCCCCTTACTTTTAGCTCTTCCATAGTTTTTCAGATTACTCTTCTCCCCCTTTGAAATCAATGGAAAAGGTACACATGATCTGAATCACATATCTGAATCATCTAACTACTCCCCCTGAGTAGAAGCCACCACAACATCAATCTGGATCAAGATATGACTATGAATGCACAAAATGATGCAAAGAATATGCATCTTAGTTCCAATTAGGAGGGGTAATCACCCCTAACTTCTCTTTGAGATACTCAAAAGTATCTTTAGGCAAAGTTTTAGTAAATATGTCTGCAATCTGTTCATTAGTAGACACATACTCCAGTTTGACTTCTTTGTCACTCACTTTGTCTCTCAGAAAGTGATATTTCATAGATATATGCTTTGTCTTTGAATGAAACACCAGATTCTTAGAAATTTTTATTGCACTTGAATTATCACAAAATATAGAAATAGGCTCATCATACTCAATTTTGATATCTCACAACATATGCTTCATCCATATTACTTGAGTACAATTGTTTGTAGCAGTAATATATTTTGCCTCAACAGTAGATAAGGAAATGGAATTCTGATTTTTACTTAACCAAGACACCGACTTCTTCCCCAACAAGAAGGAACCACCACTAGTACTTTTATTTTCATCCACATCACCTACCCAATCAACATCAGTATAGGTGCTCAAAGTAAGATCACCATATTTAGGATGCCAAAGGCCAAAATCAACTATCCCTTTCAAGTATCTGAAAATTCTCTTTACAACAGTCACATGGGATTCCTTCGGATCAACTTGATATCTAGTAACCATACATACAACATTCATGATGTTAGGTCAAGTCTGAGTCAAATAAAGAAATCCATTGATCATTGACCTGTATCTTGTCTGATTTGTCTTAGGAGAATCATCATTTTGTGTTAACTTGCATCCAGTTACCATGGGTGTACCAACAGGCTTTGAGTCTTCCATGCCAAAAAATTTCAGTAGCTCTCTTACATATTTGGACTGAGATATAAAAATTCCATTATCTATCTAAGTGATTTGCAATCCCAAAAATAACTTCATCTCTTCGATCATAGACATTTCAAATTCACTCTTCATTTCATCAACAAACTTCATACACAAATCATCATCACCTCCAAAAATGATGTCATCAACAAAGACTTCAATAATCAATTCTTTATCATGATCCATTTTAAAATACAAATTACTGGTAGCAGTACCTTTATGAGATCCTAGCTTCAACAAGTATTTATCTAGTCTAGCATACCAGGCTCTAGGGGTTTGATTGAGTCCATACAATTATTTCTTCAATAAAAAATCCATAGCTCCCTTATCAGTTAGTTGAAATCCATCCAGTTTATCAACATATACTTCTTCTTCTAGTCACCATTCATAAATTCTGATTTTACATCCATTTGATAGACTTTGTAGTTCTTAAAAGAAACATAAGAAATAAACAATTTTACAGCTTCAATTCTAGCAAAATGAGAAAAGGTTTCTTCAAAATCAATACCTTCCATCTGTGAGTACCCTCTACATACCAGTCTTGCTTTATTCCTAACCACTTCACCTTGTTCATTCAACTTATTCCGAAAGACCCCTTTAATTCCAATCACATTTCTGTCCTGAGGTCTGGGAACAAGAATCCATGTATCATTTTTCTCTATTTGCATTAGTTCTTCCTTCATTGCTTCCATGCAATGTTCATATTTACATGCTTCATTGACATTGTTTGGCTCAGTCTTGGAAATCAGACAATACTCTTCTACAATTCTTCTTCTAGTCTGCACACCTTTGTTCGTATCTCCTATAATTTGATCTTCAAAATGATTTAGCTTTACATACCTCAGAACTTTAGGATTCTCTCGAGGTTTTGCTTATTTTTTTCTCTCTTCTTCACTTCCATTAGCCTCTCATTCTTGATTCTCTTGATTCACTAGAATAATTTGGACTTGATTCTGTGTGTGAGCATTTTTTATTTTATCAATACTATAAATTTGGTCATCTGAATCATATCCATAGTATCTGGATGATCTAGCAGTGTCTTCATCAACTCTGACATTTGCAATTTCAACCATTTTCTTCAATCTTCAATTATAGCATTGATAGGCCTTGCTTTTAGCAAAGTAACCCAATCATATCCATAGTATTTGGATGATCTAGCAGTGTCTTCATCATCTCTAACATTTTCACTTTCAACCATTTTCTTCAATCTTCTATTATAGCATTGATAGGCCTTGCTTTTAGTAGAGTAACCCAAAAAGATTCCTTCATCACTCCTAGCATCAAAATTGCCTATATTTTCATCTCTCTTGATGTAACATCTAATTCCAAAGATTTTGATATTTAACAGTAGGATTATAGCCAAACCATAACTCAAAAGGAGTCTTACCATAATTACCATTGATATTTACCCGATTAAGAGTATACACATTGGTGCTTACAACTTCTCTCCAATAGATATGAGGTGCATTAACATCCAACATCATACATCTAGCAACATCTAGAATTGTTCTATTCTTTCTCTCTACAAAATTTTTCTTTTGAGAAGTCCGGGGAGAAGATAACTGTCTTTTGATTCCATGCTTTTCACAAAAATAATTGTGCTCTCGAGAAGTGAACTCACCACCTCTGTCTGACCTTAAGCATTTGATCTTCAAATTTGTCTCATTCTTAGCCATAGCTTTGTAACTTTTTAACTTCTCGAATGCTTCATATTTTTCTCTCAAGAAATCAACCCATATCATCCTAGAGTAATCATCAATAAGCAACATAAAGTACCTTTCTCCTTGTAGACTTCTGATTTTGGAGCTACCACATAGATCAGTATGCACTAGTTCCAATACTCCATTAGAATGATGTTGTTTTCTTCGAAAAGATACTCTAGTCTTCCTTCCCATCTAACATTCGTTGCATATGGTTTTATTAGGCTTCACTAGCTTAGGAAGATCTCTTACTGCTTCAGTGGAGCTTATCTTGACAATGTTATTAAAATTCACATGACACAACCTTCTATGCCATAACCAAATTTCATCAACTTGAGAAATTAAACAACTTTCACTATCAACACTCAAGTGAAAAATATTACCTCTTATCTTTGTACCCGAAGCAATTACATTTCTAGAACTTCCCAGTATCCTGCACTTTCTATCTTTGAACTAAAGATTGTATCCTTTGTCGACCATTTGTCCAACACTCAATAGATTATGCTTCAAGCCTTCTACATAAAGGACATCATCAATATTGTGTTTACCACCAAGATAAATAGTGCCTCTGCCACAAATCACACCAGCATTGTTATCTCTAAATCTTACAACACCACTATTGTACTTCTCCAAGCTTACAAACTTGCTTTTGTCACCAGTCATATGATGTGAGAATCCGCTGTCAATCACCCACTCATCCTTTTCTTCAATTCTGTATGCAAGAGCTTTCTCAACATTCTTATTACTAACTGATTCGGTGGACATTGAACCATTTTCCTTGATAGCAATGAATTTCCATCCATCCTCATTTCTATTTTCTTTATCATATTCTTCATCAGTAAGACCTTCAGCATAATAACATTTCTTTTTAAATCTAGGCTTGTTTGGTTTGGACCTAGAATTCTTAGGACATCTTGATGCAAAATGACTTATCTTATTGCAAGAGAAACATTTAATAGGCAACTTTCCTTTGTACTTACCTTGTACTATGGCTTGTCTTTTCACAATCAGTGCTTCTAGCTCTTCTAGCTCTCTTTCTTCATCTTCAATCTGTTTCATCTCATCTTCATAATTGAATGTATTCCTACAACTTTCTCCCATATCATATCTCTATTTATTTCTTCTGGATACAGTAGCTTTAAATCCAGATTCTGTCTTAGGGGTAGAGTCACCAAATTCACTCAACTCAAAGGAAACAAGCTTACCAATCAACATATCTCTTTTCACATTTGTTATTGTCTCGAGCTCTTCAATAACATGAGATTTCGATTTGTAAGAAGTAGGAAATGATCAAAGAATCTTAGCTACAATCTCTTGCTCATCCAAGACTCCACTGGAACATCTAATACCCATCACTAGTTCATTTAATTTTTTCATGAAAGAAATAATGTTTTCATCTTCACCCATTTTCAATTTTTCCCACTTTCCTTTCAGACTTTGTAGCTTAGCAACTTTCACTTGTGCATCTCCTTCATACAATGTTTCCAGCTTCTTCTAGATATCATATGTTGTTTTTAGATCCATCACATTTATCATCTCTGAATCTATCAGAGCACTCAACAATGCTTCTATGGCCCTACTATTTGTTTCAATTTCTTTGATCTCATCAGGAGTAGAGGGACCATTATGAGGAATAACATATTTGTTGTTTGTAATACTCTAGAAGGATTCACCAATGCACTTCAAATGACACTCCATTCTATCTTTCCATAGAGAGTATTTTGTTCCATTGAATCTAGGACTATCCTTCTTGTATGATGCCATCTTAGATCACCTCAAGCTATTAAAATTCTTCATAGGAACCTTCTCTGATACCAATTGTTGGAAAAACAAGGATAGACAATTGAGAGGGGGGGTGAATTAGTTGTCACAAATTATTCAAACTTATTTAATCCTACTCAACTTATTCTTAAATCTGATGAAAGAACATTAAGCATAAACAATCACCCACATTAGAAACACAAAGAACACCAATATTTTATACGTGGAAACCCTATTAGGGGAAAAACCATGGTGGATGTCATTCCACAATGTTATACCCTATTAAAAATATACAGATGAATAATGAGATTGAACATGCATTCAAGTGCAGTGCCTAGAGCTCACTACTCAGAGAAGACACACTGTCTTACATAAATGTTCAGATTAAAACCATCTGAAGGATTTGAACTGAGAAATTAGCTTCTTCAAAAGCTTGATTACAGTTCCAGTTAAGCACAAAAACACTTCTTCACACTTTTCTCAATCTTCTTCACACTCCGTTCTTCAATCAAATGATCTTATCTTTATTCGCACATAACACTTGCATAATTTTCATTACACACAAATAAATCTCAAATGAAGAAGAAAATCGCTCTTATATATGTGCTACATGGAATTACATCAACAAGTTTGTCAGCCAAAAATGAAATGATAAATGAATATGAATTGTCGACCCAATTCATGGAAAAATCTCAATGCGCACCAACCAAAGTTAGTCACAACATAATGAGGACATAAACCAACATCCTCAAATGTGCCAAACATTCAAAAATTAATCTAAAAGGATCCAAAATACACTACAATCACCATGTCGGCCAAGAACATGTAAACCCAAACATGCAAAGGAAAAATCTCCAATCACGAGCACACCTATCAACGCAGACATGCAACAAAGATAAAGCACGATCTAGAAACATCAACGAACATCACAAGAGCATACACAACAACTCAAATTACCAGAGTCACGTTCTCTTCTTCTAGAAACACCAGCTATAGTAATAAAATAACTATAGGAGCACAAAAACTCACAACTTTCTCAAATCTTGATGCACACCTTTGAAGCTTCTGGTAGATAAACTAGATAGGCTCAACAAAAAACCCTTTAATCTGCAACTTATGAATACCAACATATTGAACTTTCCAACACACTGAATTTCATAGCTTCACATAAAATCTTCAACATATTTATTATAATTTTCTCAATATCCTCGACATATACAACCTTCAAGACACCAATGCTAATAGTGTTGACATGAATGACAACCATATATTAGCAACTCAACCAAACCATCCAACATGAAAGTCTCCCAAATAGTTAAGTGCATAGATGAACTTAATTTTTTTCTAAGTTGATGATTTGTGCCTATTCAAGTTGGGTTGCTCTATGTTTTTCAATTTTTTTCTATTGGAACCGAGTTTTAGAGATCTTTAGCTTGATTTTAAAGGACCTAAACATTGTTTTGTTCTTGTAGACACCTAAAAATGACTTAGGCCTGCGACCACTATTTTACCACCTTTCATCATAACATAATTATAACATTTTAATTATGTTTCTAACCCACATTCAACTATTAATTAAATAATTCATAATTATTTAATTAATTCATAATCTCTCATCCTTCATGATTATCAAATAAATAAATCTTATTTACTTATTTAATATGTCACTAATTATCAAAGTCTTCTTGCAATTAAATAAAGTCTTATTTATTTAGTTAATTCTTATCATCAATGTCCTCCTAATTATTAAATAAATATATTTAAAATATATTGATTTAATACATCACTAATTCCTAAATCCTCTTAATTAAATATATTTGCTAATTTATTTAGTTAATTAACTAATTCTTCTAAGTTAAATAATTATTCTTAATTATTTAATTGTTGCATGTGACACTTCTATATTTTTAAATAAAACAAATCATTTAAAAATGTCTCACATGGTTAACTGATTCTTCATTTAGTAATTAATTTCAAAAATCAATTACTTATTACCTCACAAAATCCATATTTTGAATTAATTTAATTCAAAATGGAATTATTCTTCTACAAATCAAGTAATTGCTAAAATTATTGATTTTCTAAAATCTCATCCCCTTATCTTCTGATTTTTACTAATTTCATCTCAAGGTCACATTTATTCTCCATCGTTGATTTAATTTATTAAATTAAATCTTGTCCACACATTTGGGGATTTTATCCTAACCCTAATTGAGAGTTGCCATTTTGAATCTTAACCATTGATTCTAGGGCATTTCTCAATATCTCATCTCATCCATCTGTTCAAGATTGCATTTTCTATAAAATGACAATCTTGATCTCATTTTCGGGATCGATCATCGCTTAATCTATTTTTCATTATTGGCATTCTCTCATCTTAGGCTTACATTACTACTTGCATAATAGAAGTAAAACTCTAGTTTTGCATATAGTTTAAATATAAATCCTTCAATGGCTTTGTTTAGACTAGAATTCTTTAGAGTATGCTCACAAATCTGAGGGCATGCATCATCAACAACAAGATGGAGGAGGTGCAATGGAAGTCATCCATGGAGTGTGGGAATGGGTGAGATCTTTCTAGTTCTTGCATTTCTTCATTATTTCTCATTTGCATTCTATTGTTTGATGTTTCATTGACTTGAAGGTATTACTAATCCACTTTTGAATCTTGCAGGAAATTATCCATCATTACATTGGTGAACCCGACAATCTAACACATTTTTGCAGGTTTTGTATAGCCTCAGATTCTATTTTGTAGGTACAAGAGTACAGAATGATGCAATCGTAGGCTCATGCGATGCATATGCTCTGTCACGCCGCATTTGCGATCTCAAATGACGCATAATCTCTATCACGACACATATGAGAGCCAAAACGACACATTCGACAGGACATGACACATTTGACAACCATCGCACCGCATTCGCTTGAGCCGCAAACAACTAGTTGTAATTTCTTTTCATTTTGTTTTTTGGATCCGATGTGACCATGACCAGTTTTTCTTTTTTTGGGATTAAAATAAACCAACCCTAGGATAGACACTTAATTTAGAATTTACCAATCCTAGGATAGAAAATCTAATTTGGAATTTATCAATCTAGGATAGTCACCACATTTTACTTTTGTTTGGTTAAAATGAACCCCATGTTTTTTTGAAGCAATATCTTCACTTAGAATAGAAAAAATTTCATTTGGGTTTAAAACTGAACATTTGTCTATTGTGTTTTATTGGATAATATGTATATCCTCTCCCCTTAACTGGGTGATCAAAAATCCAAACTTATCCATTTTTATATTTATGCATTTCATGTTTTATTACAACCTTTAGAAGGCCTGCCATAGTGGGAAAAATTACTCACCCTACGAGAACGACCTAAGTGGGAACAACCAAAGCCAGGTTTTCCAACCCACTATAATAAAAAGTGAATTTTGGGGAAACCCATATTCAACGGCAGTAGGCAAGATAACCATCCCCAAAGTCTTTGTTCTAAAGATTGGGAGGTCTCCTGAGGGAGTTTATCTATTGCCACGCTAAACAGAAACCTTGACTAAGAACCATAGTGTAGTAGCCAACCGTGTCAGTATCCAGACATTGTTTCAATCACAGTGAGAGGGGAGGGAAGAATATCCCCCCGAGACACTCACCACATAATCACCACAAACTATTTATTCAAGGGATTTGGTATCCACTTCCATCACCTTGAGTACGCACCTGGAAAAGAAAAAAACATAGACGCCCTCTAGGGGCTGACATGGCTGTATGAGTCGATGTGATTTTAAGTTGTGGGCTGTGATTGTTATGATGACCCTTTGACTATTAAGAGTGGGTCTTCTTGAAGTATTTTTTTTGTTCAAATACCAATGAAAACAAAAAAGGATCATGCTTGATCCTTGAACATACACTTAATGTTTTAATTTCTATGTGTTTGTCAACTTTTTTCAAATAGACTTCAACAATTTGAACATTAAAAATATGGATCAAAAAACTTGTCAAATCTGCAAAACAGTGTTCTATTTTCCAAAAATTGCATATTGCGATGCAATCACCATATTTTGAGCCACATTCGCTCTGATGGGCCGCATTTGAATCATCCTGAACCACATTCGCTCTGATGAGCCACAATTGAAACATACAGAGTCGCATTTGCCAATATCACCCGCATTCACCAAACTGTGTTGCAATCGACACTTTCTAAACTGCATTCGCCTCTGTGAGCCACATTCGCCCTGTCATACCACATTTGCTGTGATGCATTTGCAAAAAACCTCAAAGCACTTTCTTACTGTCAAAAAACTAAAAGTTCACAACTTGTCTTAAATTCAATCCAGTCTTCCTTCACTATTACAGTTCAAACTAGACTCTGAATTGCTCAATTTTCATCAAACATTGCATTTTAGGTACCATTTTAGGATCACAATAGGGTTCCCTTTCTAGTCCATTAGATTGCATTGATAGCTTCACCATCTCTGTAGACACTTACTTTTGCAGATTTTAGGAGTTAACTCTTACCATTCATTGTCAAAACTTTGCATTCAAGAGTAGGTTATCATTGGACCCAATTACCTTTGTCACTTTGTCAAAAATTTTGTGAATTATTTCCCACTCAATAGTCTAGTGTGGAAACTTCACTTTGTCCTCTTTACAGTCCTTTTATGGTCCATTGGTCTTCCAAAATTGAATCATTGCAAAAAACTTTGTTTTCCCAAGTTGTCCTCTTTAGATCCCTCACTAGTAAGTACATCTTAGGCTCCTTTAGTGGCATATCATTTATCATCTCCATTTAGTATCACACCATTTTACATTCACAAGTCTTTAGTCTCCCTTGCATTTCATAGCATTCTTTAAAAATTCAAAGAAACCAAAAAACATAGTGTCATACTTAGATCATTCTCTCCATCATCCCAAGTTGAGAAAAACCTTGTATGGTTGAAAGTAGATTACAAAAAAAGAAAAGACTCATGGATTCCTTCAGACAAGACACCAACTTTCTTGAATTTACAACTAGCATGGATTCATTCTCTAATGCCATGAACAATCCTTGTTTTGACATGGGAAATTCCAACATCAATCCTTTCAGTGAGATGAACATCCCATCATCTCCATCACATATTTTTGAACCATTTATCTGATGGGATAAAAATGGGGAAGTCTTTGAAGAAGACGTATTAGCTGCTGCCCAACATCCAGAAGTTGTTGCTTTTGTAGAAGAAGTAGTCTTAAATGACTCTTCTAGATTCCTAGCTATGCTCCTTGATGAAGGGGCTAAGTTACCAAAGGGATTTGATCTTAACACTCTTAGAGAAACTTCTCCCACTCCAACATCACACAATCCTTCCATGGGAGCCTCTTCACAAAATGTCATCAACACAATCAATGCTACCTCCCTTGGTCATACTACCACCACAACCAACGCAACATCTATTGGGGGATCATCTTCCCAAACCAACACCACATCACAATCCATCCCCCAACAAACATCCACCATCCCTTCACAAACAATGGGGGCAACCAACTCATCCAACCCTTTTGGGAGAAATAAATGAAGAGTTGCCATACAAGGCACCCAACCCACTTCCTCATAGGTTAATACCAACATTCCTATGAACCAAAACACCAACATTCCTTAAGGCCACAATATTTTATTTGGGCAAGGCAATCAAGGCGCTCAATCCTTCACTCCATTTGGGCACCAACAAGCTCAAAATCAACAAGGCCCTCAATCCTTCACTCCATTTGGGCATCAACAAGGCCTTCAATCTTTCACTCCATTTGGACATCAACAAAATCAGAACCAACAAGGTCCTCAAATTCAGTCCAACATGGCAGGATATCACATCACACTTATGCCTCTCAAGTCCATACAAAATAGCACATCCCTCATCAAAACACTCATTTTTCTCACCGCCAACCAATTTCGAATCAACACATCTCATCACAACAACTGGGTACTCAAGTGGCCCCTATCACCAACATGGGTGATGCTACCAACCATCCCATGGTGGAAGAACTCACACTCCAAATCACTGCTCTTCAAACACAAGTGGAGACCTTGCAACAATCCAACAAAAATTCATACATGTCACATCACTTGTGTCCATATCCATTTGACACAACCTTGTATATGCCACCCTTTCCTCATGGATATGTGGTACCCCATTTTCCCAAGTACAAAGGAAAAACAAAACCCATTGAACACAAGAGAATTCTCCACTATTTGCATGGACATTGCATATGAGAAAACTTATCTCATGAGACTCTTTTCTAGAAGTCTTGCAGGTCATGCACTAGAATGGTTCTCGCTTTTGCCTAAGGGAATAAAAACATGGGACAAATTGGCAAAAAAATTTGTTGAAAACTATGCCTATAACATTGACACAGATATCGACATCGCCTCCTTATGCAAACTTACCCAAGAGGATGCAGGAGAGAATTTAATTCCATTCTTTCAAAGATGGAGAACCTTAGCAAGCAAATGTTTGGTCGAAATACCTGAAAAGGAGAAAGTCACCATGTTTTTCCAAACTCTCCTAGGACCACTAAGGTATGGCTTACAAGTCCATTGTTGCACCACCTTTGTTGACCTTGTTGAAAAGGGTGTTCAACTTGAGAAAGCCTTGATTTCCAAAGGTGAATTAAAGTATGGTGGAAAAACTATCAACACCGCCACAAATAATAACCCGAGTAGCTCAAATGAAAAAAACAAATACTAGGTTAAGAGCAAGCATATCACAAGCGACTGTGTAGTTGATGCAAAAACCATCAATGCAACAGGTCATGTACTCACAATCAAAGGAGTACAAAATCAAAATGCACCTATAACTACACCAACACCAACTACTAATGCTATCCAAAGCAATCATGTACAAACTAATCAAAAGCAGCTGCGTCAACCCCGACAATTCCAAAAATGCACGTACACCCCTTTGGGTAAACCTATTGAAATTGTCTTAAAGAATCTTCTGCAAAACAACATCATCACGCTAGAAGAGCCAAAACTATATGACCCTGGTCAGTTCAAGATGTCATGGTGGGATGACAGTTCATTTTATGATTACCACCATGCAAAAGGGCACAAAAATTCCTCTTTTCATCAATTGCAAAATCTGGTGCAAGACCTAATAGAGAACCACACCATTGAGTTGGGTGGTCAACCATTTACATCCAATGTGGATCATACTATCCATAAAAACCCACTGCAGGATCATGGTAAAGCTTCCTCATCTGGCACAAAGAATACCAACAATCAAGCCAACCACATCCATTTGACCTACAATACTATCCGTCCTACATACAATTATCCCAATGGTACTATTGTTAACAATCTTTGCACTGCTAATGAAGATGAATCTCTTAATACCATTAACATTAAAAAAGCCCCAGAATGCAATGTGACTATGTGTAAAGGCAAGGTCACTATCCTAGGTCCTTCTGCACATCAACTGAAAATCACCATACCTGGTCCGTTGACTAGATAGCCCAACCCAAAACCGGAGTTCAACATTGTTGAGCAATTAAATAAAACACCTACTCAAATATCCATTCTCGAACTGCTCCATATATCACTCGCACATAAGGCCATCCTGGATAAAGTCTTGCAAGAATCGTCTGTCCCAACCAACATGGATGTCAACCACTTTGAGACTATGGTCGAATATCTGAATTCGCCTCACCACATTACCTTTTTAGACAGTGACTATTCCTCACCCAAACCATCGCATAATGATGCCCTTCACATCGAGGTTATTGTCCATAAGCATAAGGTTAGAGGAGTCCTAGTAGATGGCAGAGCAGGATTGAACATCTACTCCCTAAAATTTGTCAAAGCTCTTGGTTTCTCTGATGCATGTGTAGATGCTAGCAAGAGCATCGTCATCAAGGCATATGATGATGAAGAACACGCTTCTAAAGGCATCATTACCATTCCACTCTGGGTAGGACCAGTTATCATAGATACAACATGTCAGGTCCTAGATCATGACATACACTATAATATCTTACTTGGTCGCCCATGGATTCACGCTCTAAAGGCCATTCCATCCACATACCACCAATGCCTAAAATTCCCTTTTGATGGAACTGAGATCACTATCCTAGGAGATCTCGATCCATTCCAATACTGCACCAACCTACGAGCCACTGCTGAGCTCCAAGTACCCATCAATCGAGAGGCCTCATCTTCCACCTCGTCCAAATATATTGACCCATCGACACTCATAAAATCATCCATTCCATCACCTTCTACCATATTATCCTCATCGGCCTCCATCCCAAGTAAAGACCTTTAGATCCAAGACCTTGGTTGTGGAGAGTTCAAATTGAATATGGCTTACTGTATCACCACAATATTGAAGCCGCCTAAAGTCTATGGTAGACCATGTTTTGCAGTGGAGCCCAAAATAACTTTCAAAGTTCCACCAAAAAGTGTTTTTACATGGTGGGGCGATATGGGTAATGAAGTCATTATCGACATAGGTAATTGGATCTACAAAGATCCAACAGTGCTATATCCACTACCGTTACATCTCTATGGAAAAGGCTATGACATATGCAAAGCCCTAGATTTCAACGGTACAAGCAGCCTTGGAAAGAACAAAAAAGGAAGAAGGGAACCTATTATCATGACTGTAAGACCAAAGAATATAGGGCTAGGGTTTGACCAATTCAGAACTGATGATCAACATACCCATGAAATTTCAAGTAAGGTCGTAATTGCTACAAGAGGTGTTGAGACATGCGAATAATCCCTTACCGAAACTGACTCAAATGAATGGGAATGGGGATCTGACAAAACCATCAGTGACTATGACATTGATGAACTATTCTTGGAACCTGGCCAACTTTTCTTTGAAGAATGATTCTGCCAGGAATATAACATTGACCCTATTGACTGACATTCCAAAAATAAGGAATGGGTAAGCATTCCATGGAATCCAGAAGAACACAAGGTGTCATTGGCAATACCTGAATCATCCCACCCCATTGCCGAGCCCACCCATGAGCCTAATTTATCTGAGACCACTATCCATACTTCTAAAATGCCAACCACTAGTCACGATGTTGATAATTTTATCCCATATTATGACTTTGAATTCGATTCATCTGACTCAGAGTATGGACCATCCATTGCATCAGACACAGAAGTGGAAATTGACAACTTTGCCTTTTCACTTGAGGCATCAATTTGTACACTTTTCGCATCCTCCCCATCCTTCACCAACACTGACAATGGGATCCCTCTTGTTTATCCACAACTGATCGACTGGGACCAACAAGACTCACTAGTGATGGACATATTTCAGAATGATGAGGCAATTACAGATTTCATGGGGCTAAAAGAAGGTATTCCATGGGGTGATAAAAAAATAGGGTTCTCCATTGATCTAGATTGTGCAGCTTACTTTGGGGAGACTGTGCAATCCTCCAGTCACAAAAATATAAAAAAGAAAAAAGAAAAAGAAATGTCCTTAGGTGAAAACTGCAAGGCACCTTTAGACAGTAAAATAGTAAAAACAAAGGATGCATCCGAAGGTGAAGACCTCTCTGAGGCGCCTAAGGATGCAGGATTGGAATTTCTCCTTGTAACACAAGAAAAATCAGCTATGCTCATTGAGGACACAATGGAAGTTAACATAGCCACACCAGAGAATCCCAAAATTATTCTCTTGGCTACATCATTGTCAGAGGAAGAAAAACCTTAATTTAAACAATTCTTCACAAATAAGAAAGTTAACTTCACATGGTCATATGCTGACATGTCAGGCCTTGATCCTGAATTGGTTCTACATCATCTTCCTCTAATCCTCAGAATCAAGCCGGTTAAACAAAAGTTGTACAAAATGCATCCATAGATTGCACTACTTGTCAAGGCTGAACTAAAGAAATTACTGGATGCTGAGTTCATAAGGTCAATAGACTATGTTGATTGGATATCCAATATTGTTCTGGTTACAAAGCCAAATGGACAAATTTGTATCTACATGGATTTCAAAGATTTGAATAAGGATTGCCCAAAGGATGACTTCCCCTTACCAAACATAGACATGATTGTGGACCTCACGGCAAGGTATGAGATGCTATCTCTCATGGATGGTTTCTCAGGCTATAACCAAATTCGAATTGCAATAGAGGATCAACATAAAATGATATTCACTTGCCCTTGGGGAACATACTATTGGAATTTCATGCCTTTTGGCCTAAAGAATGCAGGTGCCACATACAAGAGGGCTATGAAAAAAATCTTCCATGACATGATGCATATCCTAATGGAAGATTATGTGGATGAATTATTGGAAAAATCTTTGACAAGAAAAGATCATCTCAATGTCTTAGAAAAAATCTTTAGACGGCTTGAGGATTACAAGGTTCGTTTGAACCCAAAGAATTGTGTCTTTGGAGTCACTTTAGGCAAGCTGTTGGGATATATAGTTTTGCGATGAGGCATTGAGGTTGACCCTGCAAAATTAAAAGAAATTCTGGACATGCTTCCACCAAAGGGAATCAATGAGTTGCACACACTTCAGGGCAGGTTGCAGTCTATTCACCGCTTCATCGCACAGTTGGTAGACAAGTGTCAACCATTCCAATATCTTCTACCCAAAAGCATTCCTTTTGTATGGATAGATAAGTGCAACATAACCTTTGACCAAATTAAAGAATATCTATTAACACCACCAGTGTTAATGCCACCTATTGAGGGCAAGCCATTAATCTTGTATGTCTCTGCAACAACAAATGCACTGGGGGCATTATTGGTGCAAAATGACCATGAAGAAAAAGAAAGAGCCATATATTACATTAGTCACACACTAATTGGATATGAGATCAACTACACAACCATTGAATGGGCATACCTAGCAGTTGTCTTTGTGGCACAGAAACTAAGACACTATATGCTAATCCATCAAACATATTTGGTAGCAAAGATTGACCAATCAAAGTATCTCCTGAGTCGCATAGCATTAATAGGTCACTTGGCGAAGTGGGTCATGATATTAAGCGAGTATGACATACAATATGTGGAGCGCAAAGAAATAAAAGGTCAAGTAATATTAGATCAACTGGCAGATGCACCAATCCAAGCCACTCATCCACTGATAACTGATTTTTCGGATGAGTCTATTTTTCACACAAAACCTGCTCTACCATGGAAACTATACTTTGATGGGTCCCACACTGGTCATGGCTTAGGAGCTGGCATATTATTTATCACACCACAAGGGGATTCAATTCCTAAATCATTTCGGATTTCCATCCCTTGTACAAATAATATTGCAGAATATGAGGCATTGGTTATAGGTCTCAAGATAGCAATTCAATGGAAAATTCAGACACTGCTCATATTCGGGGATTCTCAATTAGTCATCAACCAAGTGAATGATGACTTTGACACAAAGGATGAAAATTTGCTTCCTTACAAACACATGGTGGATAGTTTCCTGATGTACTTTAAAATGATTGCATTTGAACAAATCCCAAGGACACAAAATAAGGCAGTTGATGCAATGGCTACCATTGGATCTCTCTTAGACATCCCTAAGAATGTATCACAATTTGAATTCTTAGTGGAACAACTTCTGATGCCTACATACAATATTCCAGAGTCAGCAATGGTGTGTGAGATTGGTGGTCCCAGTTCGCCTTGGTATCAAGACATATATGACTATCTTAAAACCCAAACCCTCCCACCCAACCTGTCGAACAACCAAAGAAAATCCTTTATTTGAAAATTGGCTAGACATACCATCGTTAGTGACACCTTATACCGTCATGGCTTTGATAACACCCTTCTTCACTGTCTCAAGAATGATGAAGCCCAAATGACCTTACAATAAGTACATGAGGGTATATGTGGATCTCATTCGAGTGGTCCAACGTTAGCTCGAAAAGTCACCAGACTAGGATACTACTGGCCGACATTGGAAAAATATGCTCTTTAATTTGTTAGAACATGTCGGAAATGCCAGGTGCATAGTGACCTGATTCATGCACCTGCATAGGAATTGAGACCGATCACTTCTCCATGGCCTTTCGCACAATGGGGAATCGACCTCATGGGTAAGATCCATCCATCCTCCTCTAATGTCCATAAATTCATAATCATCACCATTGAGTATTTTACTAAGTGGATTGAAGCCGTCCCTATCACTTACATCATCGGTAAACAAATATCCAAGTTTATCCTAAATTACATCATTTTCTGGTATGGTGTCCCACAATCCATCATCACAGATAATGACAATCCATTCAAAAATTAGGACGTTCATGAGCTTTGTGAGTGATTCCACATCCAACACCATTTTTCCACCCCATATTACCCACAAGGTAATGGTCAAGCTGAGGCGTCAAATAAAACAATCCTTCGCATTCTGAAGAAGACCGTCAACAATGCTGGCCGAGATTAGCACCCACAACTTAATCCTGCTTTATGGGCCTATTGTACCAGCATTCGTACCCCCACTAGAGCCACTTCATTTTCCTTGGTCTATGAATCTGAGGCCATATTACCCATTGAGGTCAAAATTCCTTCTCTCCGTGTCTCTTTGAAAGGAATGATTGATGATGAAGAGTACAGACATACTCGCCTACATGAGCTATAAATTCTACAAAAAAGATGAAAAAATGCCTTAAATCATTTGCATGCATATCAAAATTGTCTCTTCTGAAGCTATAACAAAAGAGTCATGGTGAAATCATCTGCATGCATATCAAAATTGTCTCTTCTGAAGCTATAACAAAAGAGTCATGGTGAGAAAGTTTGAAATCAATGACTTGGTTTGAATGTAGAACCCCAGAAATCAAGCGGACCATGAAAAGCCTGGTAAAGTCGAGGCTAATTGGCTTGGTCCTTATATCATTACTGCCGCATTTGGTTCAAGAGCTTATCAGTTGGCCACACCTGATGGAGAATAGCTGACATAACCCATCAACTGTTTACATTTAAGAAAGTTCTACACATAGCATCAGAGAGTTGGGCTAAAGACCTACAAAATACAAAAAAATCATCCCTTAATGAAAACCTAGGAAACAGGCATCTTGGTGACATCAAAATAAATAAATAAATAAAAATTTTAAAAAATGGCAAAAATAGTAAAAAGAAATGAATTCATCCAGTAGTGAAAACCTAGCAAACAGGCGCTTTGGATAGGTACCATGGTGAAAACCTAGCAAACAGGTGCCATGCGTAGTCGATCATTGCTTCGCCATCTACTGTTACTCAAATTGACCTTTATCCATTTGTCATAATAAAAAAGGCCTGACACATTTACGACATCCGTCCTAAGTCCTGTCAATTCCGACCATGGTTAGCATTTGGTTGACATCATCCCTTGCATATCCTTTCCTTTTCCTTGCATCTACCTATCTCCATTCCATTGTACTCGGATAATCCCTGCTCTGTTTGGAGGAAAAACCTTTATCATGCAATTGTAGTGGGCATCGCACATGATCCTGCAGTCTTAAAAAATTCCTTAAAAAATCCTAAAATGTGAAAAAATCCTGAAAAAATCCTTTAAATGTGAAAAAGTCCTAAAAATTTGAAAACGTCTCGAGAAAATACAAAAACATCCAAATCAACGTCAAAATCCAAGATCAAATTCAATCTGATCAATTCAATCGATCACGTCAATCAGTCTTTTGTCCATATCTGAACTACGTTGTCTCTGCACATTTGCTATGTAGGCAAGATTCATCTTTGAATCCCTGAGACATTAGGTCGGTCCTTCTAGGTTCGTCAAAATAAATCATTATTCAAGCTTCTATCCTTCGGACAATGTCTTTGGTCGTGTCGAACTACGAGGTCTCTAAGTGCATGACGTAGGCAAGGCCATCAATAGATGGACCCCCGAGGCCGCACTAGGTCAGTCCATTAGGGTTCGTGGCTCTACACATTCGCACATGTCAAACTATCTTCAAATCAAGTGAATCTTATATCAATCTTGAGCTATCAAGTCTATCGGAAATCTATTTCATCAAACACTTTCAACCAATTTAGCATGTCAGTAATGACATGTAGTCAAAATCATATCAAGACAATTTATCATGGCAAAACTTTGAGTTCATCTTCAAGATGTGTCCTTCTGAAGAATAACTCTTCTCACTTCTTTATGCTTTTGGATGTGTCCTTCCTAAGCATCATTATCATTATCTGGCATTTTGATGGATTCTCCTAACTCTGAGAATCGATCTCCTAGATATCAATGTCATTTAGGATGTGTCCTTCCTGAATTTGATATCGCTCGACATTTGACAACACTTGACATTAAAACACTTGGCAAACCTTTTTTGTGTCTTTTGATGATTATCATGATATTAGTTCCTTATATCCTAGGAACCATGACATATCATGATCATTATCCTTGTCTTCTTATCACTCTACTATTAGTTTCTCTAGGATGTCCTAACTTTAGGATTTAGAGAAGCAATGACGTAGTATGATGATTTTACTGTTTGTTTTTTACAATCATGTGGCTAGTTTCTCCAGGATGTCCCAAACATCAGGATTTAGAGAAGCAGTGACGTCTCATGATTGGTTTGGTTTTTCTGGCGGTTGGTTATGACAAAGTGACTAGGAGAAATTGTGTTCCTTGCACGAGTCATGATCATCCTTTTTCTACAACTATTGGTCTACGTGATGGTTCAACCTTACACATTATTGATCCATGTCATATCATAGTGTTTGTCAACCATCATGAAATTTTCGCCAAATGATGATTAAAAAGCAACAAATAGAATATCACTATAGCAAAGCTTTGAAGGATTTTTAATTTCCACACGAACATGCATATCTTTCTTCGCACTAACATCCATCTTCATCTTCTCTTCTCTCATTCTCTGATGATATCTCATGACATACAAAAACAAAGTTGCATACATAATGGCATGAGCATTTCATATTTACAGATGCATAAATCAAATACCACAATTCACATCGCATAAACGCTATCATTCATAAAACCATCATTTGCATCAACATATAAGCATCATAAATAAACATTTGCATCAGCATATAGGAATCACACCATCATCACATTACACAATGCATACATAACCACATCCATAATTGCATTCATAAACATAAGAATAAATGCACCTCATAGCATCATAAAGGCATCACATAAGCATATGATAAAACATTAGAGTACCATAACACATAACATCATATAGGTCACATCAAAATTGTATCGCATTTATATATAATCTCAAAAACATGTCATGTCACAGGATAGAGTCATATGATATCCCAAAAATGGAGCTCGCAGGCTCAAATATCAAAATATACAAGTGTCTAAAATCAAGTCCTAGGATGACCCTCCTTTGTCCCATGGAGGTGAACTGCAAGGTGATCGTCGATGACCCATCAAGGGAAAAGTGACCTACATAGGTGTCCTCTCCTGTGTCTCACTCTGAGATCCTATAGGATCAATAATAGGAGGTTGACTCTGCCCTATCTCCTGCCTTGAGGACACTGATCTATGCCCATGATCTGACTTGTGACTATGGCCTGATGAATGCTTGTGCGAGCTATGTGATCTATGGCCCGATGATTGCCCTAATGTAGTGGACCCCCTAGCAATGGTGTGACTAATGCTATGAGATCTGCTACTATTGTCGGTTCGGCTACCACTTCTTGTCCTACTGTAGGATCGAGACAAATTTGGGTCACGTCGATCTGGTGGAATGGCCTACTCATATAGAGCCCTGTATCACCCCCTGCTCTCTGCCATCTTGGCCAACTCTCTGGCCATATCTCCTATCGGCCCTGAACATAGCTTTTCCAACTCTGTCACCCACCGCTTTGACTCCTGCCATCGGAGAATAGCCTAATCTCTCTCCACCCGAGTGACCTCTAACTTCATTGCCAAGGCCTTATTCTGAGACAAGGCCGCGTCAAGTCTGATCTGCAAGTCTGCGATCTGCTGATCGATAGTGACATCGGCAAGAAAAATGGGTAATCTATCACCCTCATCATCCTCAGAGATCATGTGCTCCCACAGTCACTGATTTGCCTCATCCTCCTCCTCCTCATCTCTCTCCTCCTTGACCTAGACCTCCTCCACATCTATGTCAAGAGGGTGTCCACCAACAAGTGGATCCTCTTTTGCTCTCTCCTCCACCCTCACCTCCTCCTCTCCGCCCCTCACCTCCTCCTCGGCCCTCACCTCCACCTCCTCCTCAACCCCTCTGACCTCCTTGGCCCTCACCTCTAGCTCTCTCTCCTCCCCCTCCTCCCGAATGGGTGACAATGGTACACCACCCACCCTCTGCCTGACTCTCCTTGGCTACCTCTGCCATCGCTCCTCCTCCTCACACCTCTCCCATCTCCCCCACCTCCATCGTCTCCACCACCTCCGCCATCTCCCCCACCTCCTCCATCTCCCCCATCTCTACCCCTGACACCTTTGCCATCTCTCCCTCTATCTTTGCCACCTGACCTCTCCTCGATATCCATGGAATGAATGAGCTCTGATCTATTGGCAGTGGACCATTTGGATTTGTTAATGGGATGGGCCTATGAATCTGCCACTAGGCGTCGAACTCAACAGATGTCCCTGGATCTGCTGGACCCCCCTCTTCACACCCACTAAATGGCCACCAAACTATCAACCTATTGCTCGACCACTGTAACTGATATGGGTGGCCCCCACATGGTCTCCCTGGAGGATTGAGCATACTCTGTCATGCTTACTAGCACAACCTGCTGCTCTCCAAACTATCGTAGTACTCGTTGAGGAAGGTACATCTCAATAATCCACTAGGTCTGTACCATGTGGCCAATCAAATACCTGAACTATCTGCAAAAGGATAAGTGGCCATCCTCATCTAACCACTAATCACAATCTTGATAGGTTCTCCAAACAAAACTGATCATTGTGTAAATCCAATGATGCTAGTACCTGGTATCTCCCACACAAGTCTGGCTAACTGATCCCGCATACAAATAAGCATATGACATCCCATCACCTAGCTGCTGAATCTGCATCGATGGTCAAAAAATGGGAATGCGCTCCCATACCCAGATCATCAGGATGGTAGTGTCATGACTGATACTATGCCCCTAGTGATAGACAACCTCATGTAGCTGATGATAAAGCATAGCCAACAAGCAAGGCCCCCAAGAAAAAAAATTCCTCTATCCTCACATATGGACAAGAACATCTCCCCATCCAATGGGAAATCTGTGACCACGATGATCTGGGATCAGCAATCTAGAAATCAAGGTCATGAACATGGCATCAAACCTGGGAAACCGGTCGGCTACAACATCCCAACCGATCTCATAACCATCCATGCCCAACTGGGCACCATTGACACCCTTATACATCTCTATCAGGGTCTGTTGCCCTTGGTGCAGATCATAAGTAACTCTCTCTCCCCTAATTGGAATGCGAAGAATGCAGTAAACATCCTCCAAGGTCACTATCGCCTCTACAGTAGGCAGGTGAAATGAGCAGGTCTCTGAGTGCCACCTCTCACAAAGAGCTATCAACAAACCTCTATTCGCCCAAATAATGGGCATATAGGTAACATGGTATAGACCTAGGGTCACCAACCGCTACCTCTGTCTATCACTCAGGTGATCTCTAAAGGCATATGTCATCAGTTGAAACTCTCAAGTATAAGTCGACACAAGCCGACTCTGCACAAGAAAGGCCAAGGATTAGCACATATTGAGCAACATTGTGGAAATTTTACTATTATGGGTAAGTCAAGGGTACATCCAAGCTAGTCTCGGCACAAAGTCAACAAAAAGTCAACTTTGGTCAACTACAATTGTGTCGCGTTGACCACAAATACACAACTTAACAACGAATGCATCATTCCAACTATCAAATGCGCAATCTAACAACTAATGTGTTGTTTGGCTTAACAATTGAGCTGCGATTTTGCAAATGTGTCGTTTGACTTGTCAATTGCATGGGAAAATGGCAAATGCGTCGCAAAACCCTCACTTGCGTCGCAACCTAATGATTGCGTCATTTCCCCTTGCGGATGTGCAATCGCACAAAAAACTCTAGCCTACCCGTCGCACTTGTGTCATGATGCAATCAAATGTGGTTTACGTGACATCGTTTGCATTGCAACGCATATGTTAAACCCCCCTAAAACCACAATAAATACATTAAATGCAAAATTTGACAAGTTGGATAGGGTACTTACCGGTGCCTCTGTGCCCTCGGGTCTTTGGAATGTCCGCATGCAGTATCCACGGTGGGTAGTCGCTAGAATCACCATCGTCTCTCAGAGCTCTAATTTCTAAATTTTTTATATGACAAATGAGCAAATGACATTTGGATTGACCTTTTCAACCAATTTATAGGCTGAAAATTAGGGTTTTGACCTAGTAGGTTTTACTGGAGGCTCATTTGACCACCTTTGATTGGCATTTTGGCTACGTTAATCTCCTCTATTTCTGAATCGGATCGTGCCGTCACTTTTCTGGTCATAAATTGAATTAGTCGGGATATTTTCCAAATTTTTCTGACCCTAGGTCAAAATTCGAAAAAAATTCCCGAGGGGGCATAGGCACTCCATACCTTCACTAGGGCATATTTCAAACTTGTTTTCTTTTCCACAATGCGACAAGCTACATTATGACAAAGAGGGGCAAATGTAGACACCTAAAAATGACTTAGGCCCATGACCACTATTTTACCACCTTTCATCATAACATAATTATAACATTTTAATTATGTTTCTAACCCACATTCAACTATTAATTAAATAATTCATAATTATTTAATTAATTCATAATCTCTCATCCTTCAAGATTATTAAATAAATAAATCTTATTTACTTATTTAATATGTCACTAATTATCAAAGTCTTCTTGCAATTAAATAAAGTTTTATTTATTTAATTAATCCTTATCATCAATGTCCTCCTAATTATTATATAAATATATTTAAAATATATTGATTTAATATGTCACTAATTCCTAAATCCTCTTAATTAAATAGATTTGCTAATTTATTTAATTAATTAACTAATTCTTCTAAATTAAATAATTATTCTTAATTATTTAATTGTTTCATGTGACACTTCTATATTTTTAAATAAAACAAATCATTTAAAAATGTCTCACATGGTTAACTGATTCTTCATTTAGTAATTAATTTCAAAAATCAATTACTTATTACCTCACAAAATCCATATTTTGAATTAATTTAATTCAAAATGGAATTATTCTTCTACAAATCAAGTAATTGCTAAAATTAATGATTTTCTAAAACCTCATCCCCTTATCTTCTGATTTTTACTAATTTCATCTCAAGGTCACATTTATTCTCCATCATTGATTTAATTTATTAAATTAAATCTTGTCCACACATTTGGGGATTTTATCCTAACCCTAATTGAGAGTTGCCATTTTGAATCTTAACCATTAATTCTAGGGAATTTCTCAATATCTCATCTCATCTGTTTGTTCAAGATTGCATTTTCTATAAAATGACAATCTTGATCTCATTTTCAGGATCGATCATCACTTAATCTATTTTTCATTATTGGCATTCTCTCATCTTAGACTTACGTTACTACTTGCATAATAGAAGTAAAACTCTAGTTTTGCATATAGTTTATTTTATAAATCCTTCAAAGTCTTTGTTAAGACTAGACTTCTTTAGAGTGTGCTCATAAATCTGAGGGCATCCATCATCAACAACAAGCTAGAGGAGGTGCAATGGAAGTCATCCATGGAGCGTAGGAATGGGTGAGATCTTTCTAGTTCTTGCATTTCTTCATTATTTCTCATTTGCATTCTATTGTTTGATGTTTCATTGACTTGAAGGTATTACTAATCCACTTTTGAATCTTGCAGGAAATTATCCATCATTAAAGTTATTACTTCTATTTTTTTAAAAAAAAATTTAGTGTTTTAATGCTTTTTGGATGTATGAAAATGCTAAGATAATTCTTACTAACTATATGAATGTTGCAAGTATGATTAGTTGGTGTTGTCATTGTTGTAAAAAAATTTGATGTCAACAAGCTTGGGAGATAATTTTGCTAGCTTATGTTTGTGTTGTCATTAATCAATGGTTGTGATGATGCTTTGATTAGTTGTATTATGTTGTCATTAGTAAGTACTACTAGTGTCAACCTCTGGTGTTATGGTATAAAGAGTTGTGTTCTATTTTTTCTCTAGGTTTCTTCATGGTTGAAGATCTGCTTATTTGGTTTGGATATGTTGGTCAAAGGTGTTCAAAGGTTCTATATTCAAAATTTATTGGTTTGAATCATGATACAAATAGAGTTGTGTTTACCACTATGTGAACTATATGTTGCATAGGTGTTTAGGAGAAATGGTTTTGCTTCACATTTCTCCACAATTTGGTTTATGGTCTTGCAATTTTGAAAGTGTGTTGATAATGATAATATCTACCTATAGTAAAAGTTTTTCATGGTTTGGTGCTTTGAAAGTTTGTTTCTTGAGTAACAAAGTATGGAAGGTTGTCTGAGTGTAATGGGTGTGTACATTCTTCAGGTGAAAGTTGTTGCAAGGGAATTTGCTGAGTTTTAGGGTGTTTGTGGAATATTCCAGATTATATTCAAGTGTTGTGTGTGGTTTGTGAGTTCTTTTTGAATTTGAGGAAGTGTGTACTTAAATGTTAATTTTGTTAACATAGGTTTGAACGACCTTGGGTGTTTACACTAGTTTTGGATTTTCTTTCATGATTGTGGAGGCGTGGCATGATGTATATGTATGATTTAGGTTTGAGTTAAGATGTGGAGTGGTTCACTTTCATTCCTTTCCATTGTGGGAATGCTTAGTGCTGACCTAATTTGAATTTACATTGTTGAGGTGCATAAATGACCTTGAAGAAAATTTTCAAGTTTGAAGAATTTATAAATAAGTGATGAGTTGATGGAGAATTTAGTCATGAAGTGCATGGTGTGAATTGCAGAGTTGTGAAGTACAAATTTATGAAGAGCAATGCAAACTTCAATGAGTTAAACTACTAGAAGTAGTGAGCAGAGGGTGTCTACAATCTTCAAAGATACTAGAAATGTGTTGGTGATTTTGTGATGGATCTTTTATGTTGCATTGAGATGGATTTCTCACTATAATATTCTTCTTTCTTCTTTTCTATAATTTGGTAGTGAGCCCTTCTTTTTTTTAGGCAGTGATCCCTCTAGCAGTGAGCCTTTTGTATTTGGTGTTACAATTACTTTATATTATGAGCTAATCCTCACTTTGGTCTTTCTCTACTTGGATTTTCCACGAAAATCTGGTATCCTATTGTGCATGGTGTTGATGTGTTTCAATTTTTATTTTTTTCTTTCATTCTAAATCATTGTAACAAATTAAGGGTTAATTAAGTTGATGTGGATCTAAATGTGTATGTGGGTTTTGGATGTTTTAATATACAATTGATTCATCCCCCCTCTCATTTGTTTTGTGTGCATTCAATAATTGGTATCAAATCAAGGTTCTTTGGAAGAAAGCTTAACCACTTGAGATAGATCTAGGATGGCGCACAAGAGGGATGCTCCTTTGTTTGATGGAACAAACTATGGATTTTGGAAGACAAGGATGGAAGGTTTTATGGTATGTCTTGGATTTGGAGTTTGGAAATCTGTTGAGACTGGATATACTATGCCTACTGGTGGTCTGAGCACTGATGATAAGATTAAGGCTTATGAAAATAATGGTAAAGTAAGGCATGCTCTTTTAATTGGTCTTTCTAACACTGAACTTGTAAAAGCTATGCATTTGAAATCTGTTAAATCTATCTGGGAAATGTTGGAAATTATTTTTAAGGAAGCTAAGGTAGCAGAAAAAATTCCTACACTAATCTTGAGAGGATAATAATACAAAAAAATTATAGATCTTTAACAGTTACAAAAACTTAAACAAAAATAAACAAAAATATCATGCATACCATAACACAATGATTTATGTGGGGAAAACCCTTTTGAGAGAAAAACCCCACACTCCAAAATATTCGTAATATATTATTCAAAAATCACAAAGATTACAATATACCTACAAATCAAGCTTCTCATAGGAGTATCACTAACCAAAGATCCAAAGGAAAAATGACCACTATCAGACTCTCAGAATACATCCCAATACACAACTGTAATATAATTTCCTCATAAACGGGGTTTCCTTCTAGGGAAATTCAAGCTAATAAAATATCGACTGTCAGATATGAGACATAATGATGAATAATTGAAATTTACAATAATAAAATATAATTGAATTTTCCTTTCGAGGGCAGTGCCCTCGAGCCCCTACAAGGGCACACTACCTCTAGATCCCAGCCGGTGGGATGATCGCCTTGGACCCCTTGCAGGGGAGACCCCCTACGCCCCCTCATCATTTTTGGATGAATAGTACCTTATGTATCAACAATAACTTATGTAATTGTAAGGTTGAGACACATTTTCTCAGTAATATTTATGAAGGAGATGAAAATATCAAGCAATCTAAGATGTAGAATTTAAAGATCACATTTGAGAACCTAAGGATTTCTTAAGATGAAAATATTACAAGCTATATGCGAAAGGTGGATGAAGTTTTCAATTTCATCAAAGGTCTTGGTGGAAATATTGAAGAAGAGGAAGTGGTAAAAAATGTACTAACAACTCTACCTAAATCTTATAGTCAAAAGGTTTATGCTATTGAGGAAGTTTAAGATTTAAGAAAATATTCTACAGATCAGTTGTATGTTGCTATATCTTCTTTTGAAATGAGATAAGTTGGTACAAAAAGTAATAAAATAGTTGAGGCTACTTTTAAGGTTATAAAATAAAAAAAGATTGAGGAATCAGATCAAGAGGATCTTGACATGATGTAGAAGCAAACTTTGTGAGAAAAAATAAAAGGGTGTTGGTAAATACACATGTCAGTTTCCTTTCAAGTGTTTTAGTTGTGGTAAGATTGGTCATTATGATTCAATATGTCCAAACAGAGCTTTAAATGATAGGAATAAAGAAAACAAAGGTAAAACAATTAAGAAATGTTATTATATCTACTAATGAATCTGATTATCCAAAAGATAAGGATAGTGAATTCTTGTTCATGGCTATTAACTATGGAACTAATTATGCTAACTCTAAGAGACGTGTGTTGGGAAACTGCTCTGAAAGTAGGTAATAACACTAAAGGAACTATGGTGACTACTTTTAATTCTAGAGAAGAGAATAAAGCTATTGGATTATTGATAGTGGATACTCAAATCATACGATTGGTGAAAAAGTAAGTTTGTTAAACTTGAGAAATATGAAGGAGTTCTAGTAAATTTTGGTGATGATACATCTAATAAGATATGTGGAAAGGTTCAATTAGTTTTGATGGCAAGCATAATATAGATAATGTTCTTTATGTTAAGGGTTTGAGACATAATATTTTGAGTGTTGGACAAATGTGTAGCAAAGGATATAATATTATGTTTCAGGATGATGGATGTGAGATCAAAAAAGGATTTGAAATAGTGGTTTCTCCTAAGAGGACAACTAGAAATGTTTATCAACTTAAAGGTGTTGATTGTCATTACTTTATGCCTCTAACTAATGAAAGTTGGATATGGCATAAAAGTATGTGTCACATTAGTTTTGAGAACTTAGTGATGATCAACTCAGTTCAAGTTGTGAGAGATCTACCAAGGATTACAAATCCTATCAATCTTGTCTACAAAGAATATCAAATTGGGAAGAAAGCAAGAAGAAGTTTCAAAGTCAAAGAACAATCTACTACTAGACTATTAGAGCTGGTACCTATAGACCTTTGTGGTCCTACCATAGTAAGAAATTTTTAAGGTGATAGGTATTTCAATCTAGTGATTGATGATTATTCTAGAATGACATGGGCTACTTTTCTCAAAGAAAAAATAGAAGCTCTAGATAAATTTAAAGAATTCAAAGTTATGGTTGAGATTTAAATGGATATGAAAATCAAATGTTTGAGGTATGATAGAGGTGGAGAGTTCACCTCTAATGAGTTTAGCAATTTTTCTGAAAATCATGGGATAGAGAGGCATTTGTCTACCCCTAGGGCTCCTTAGCAGAATAAAGTGGTTGAATGAAAGAATAGGACAATTCAAGAAGTTGGAAGAAAAATGATGAAAGAAGAAAACCTACCAGAAGTCTACTAGAGAGAATTAATTCATACTATTGTTTACATTATTAATAGAGTTCAAGAAAAGAGAAAACAACACAAAGACTCCCTATGAGTTGTAGTATGGAAGGATTCCTAGTTTCATATATTTTAGAGTGTTTGGATGCACATGCTATATTAGAAGAGATGAAGATAGCTTAGGAAATTTTGATACAAGATTTGATGAAGGTATCTTCCTTGGATATTCTACAAGAAGAAAATATTTTCGGTGCTAGAACAAGAGGCTAAAGAATATTATTGAAAGTGTAAATGTCAAAGTGGATGAAGAATTATAGAATAATTTTGTGGTGATAGATGGATATGAATCCAATGAGTCCTCTTGAAAATAAAATGACAAAGATGAAGGAAAGGAGAAAGAAGTTCAGACTGAAGAGAAAGAAGCTCTGGAAAGGATACCTAAGACTCCTAAGTATGGGCAAAAGAATCATTATGAAGATCAGATAATTGGTGACAAAATCAAAGGTGTTTTGACAAGAAGAAAAGTTGATATGGATGAAGAATAGGAAAATGTATATTTACTTTCAAAATTTGAACCTAAAATTGAAGCATGCAAGGATAAGTATTGGATCAAGGTTGTGGAAGAAGAACTAATGTAGATTGAGAAGAATTAGACTTGGGAACTTGTCCCAAGACCAAAAAACAAGAATGTAGATAGAACTAAGTGGGTAATCTAGAACAAATTTAATGAGAATGGAGAAGTGGTTAGAAACAATGCAAGGTTTGTGTGTAATGGCTACTCACAAGTATAAGGAATAGATTTTGAGGATAAATTTGCTTTGGTGGAAAGAATAGAATCTATCGGGATGTTTTTGTCTTTTATAGCACATAAATATTTCAAGGTTTATCAGATGGAAGTGAAGTTTGCTTTCTTGAATGGTGAGTTGGAATAAGAGGTATACATTGAAAAATCAAAAGCATTTCAATTATCAAACAAATAGGATATGGTTTGTAGATTGAAGAAGGCATTATATGGATTGAAAGAAGCTCCCAAAGCTTGGTATAAAAGGTTGGATAAGTTCTTGATAAAACAAGGATTCAATAAAGGTACCACATATAGTAATATTTATTTCAAAGTTGAAAAAGATCAAATCTTGATTGTGGTTGTGTATATTGATGATATAATTTTTGGAGGAAATGAAGATATGTGCAATAAATTTGTAGAATAGATGGAAAAAGAGTTTGAGATGTCTATGTTTGGGGAGATGAATTTCTTCCTTGGACTACAAATAAATTAGATAGAGAAAAGTATATTCATTTCACAATCAAAGTATGTTAAGGAAATGTTGAAGAAGTTTGGAATGAAAGATTATAAATCGGTATGTACTCCTATGGTTATTGATTGTAAGCTAAGTAAGAATGATGAATCTCCTAAGGATGATAAGAGAAAATGTAGATCAATGATTGGAGGAATTCTATATCTAACTACTACTAGACCGGATATCATGCATGAAATTTTTATTGTGGATAGATTTCAAGAAGACCCTAGAGAGTCACATGTTGTAGCAGTGAAGAGAATATTCAAATACTTGAAGGGCACTCAGAAACATGGCCTGTGGTATCCAAATGATATTAATTTTTCTCTGAGTTCTTATATAGATGTTTATTGAGAAAGTTGTGTAGATGATAGGAAAATTACAAGTGGAGGTTTATTCTTTCTTAGATGTAGATTGGTGTCTTGGTTGAGCAAGAAATAAGACTTGATATCTTTATCTATTGTAAAGGAAAAATACATTGCAACAACATATTTTTGCACATAGGTGTTGTGGATGAGACAAACCTTGAAGGATATTAGAGTGGTATATGATGAGCTAATTTCTATCTTCTATGATAATACAAGTGCTATTAACATTTCAAAGAATTAAATGATGCACTTAAGGACAAAACATATCTCAATATGGTGTCAATTTTGAGATATAAAGTTGTAGGGAATGAAGTGAAGCTTGAGTATGTTCCTACAAAGGATCATATTGTTGATATTTTCACTAAGTCTCTTCTTAAGGATACTTTTGAGTAACTTCGAGAGAAGTTAGGGGTTTTTACCCCTCCTTCTTTGAGCTAGACATGCATAAGGATATTCATCAGTCTAGTGGATTTCAAGATTCATTCCTTGTTCAAGAGTGATGTTGGAGGCTACCTCTTAGGGGGAGTAGGTATTGGATTTTTTGGTTGTTGCAGTTAGGGGGAGCTAGTGTTATTATAGGTTGGTGTTGTCCTTTATCAGATGTTTCAAAGGATATGTGTAGTTGTTTATGGTTGGGACAGTTTGTTGTGTGCTCCTAAGGGGGAGTATGTAAAGAAATAAAGAGATAAAGTATGAATGTTTGATGTCAAAGAGGGAAAAAGATACAATATATTATGCTTTGCCATTAATGTCAAAGGGGGAGAGGAAGCAATGTGAAAAAATTTCACTTGAGAAAGGGGTGGAGAATAGTGTAGTTGAGAAAGTAATTGGAGAAACAAAGAGAAATATTTGGTATGGAGTAGTATGTTGGCAATTAGAGTTGTTTGTTTTTTTTATTGATGATTTTTCACATCATATGTTTCCATCAATGAAAAAAGGGGATATTGTTGCAAGAATGAGTAGTTGGTGTTGCCATTGATTTCAATAAGCTTGGGAGAGATTGTTGTTGGCTTATGTTTGTGTTGTCATTAATGACTGGTTTTGATGATGCTTTGATTAGTTGCATTATGTTGTCATTAGTAAGTACTACTGGTGTCTACCTCTGGTATTTTGGTATACAAAGTTATGTTGTGTCTTTGCTCCACATTTCTTCATGGTTGAAGATCTACTTATGCGGTTCAAATATGCTGGTCAAAGGTTTTCGAAGTTTCTATATTCAGAATTTATTGGTTTGAATCATCATATAGATATAGTTGTGTTCACTAGTGTTTGAACTGTATACTACAAAGGTGTCTAGGAGAAATTGTTTTTCTCCACATTCCTCCACAATTGGTTTTTGGTCTTGCAATTTTGAAAGTGTGTTGATAATGATCATATCTACCTACAGTCAAATTTGTTCATGGTTAGGTAATTTGGAAGTTTTTTTCTTGAGTTACAGAGTATGAAAGGTTGTCTAAGTGTACTGGGTGTGTACATTCTTCAGGTGAAATTTTGCGTGAAGGGGGATTCAAGTAACATTAACACGTTTATTGTAGGGAAGACGATCGGTCCTAGTTTTTTTTTAAGATTTACATTTAATTAACTTAGGAATTATTGGATTTCAGGGTGTTTGTGGAATATTCCAAATTGTATTCAAGTGTTGTATGTGGTTCGCGAGTCATCTTTGAATTTGATGAAGTGTGTACTTAAATCTTAATGGTGTTAAGATAGGTTCGACCAAACATGGGTATTTACACTAATTTTGGGTTTTCTTTGGTGATTATGGAAGTGTGTCATGGCGTATATGTATGATTTGGGTCTAAGTTAAGATGTGGAGTGGTCCACTTTCATTCCTTTCCACCATAGGAATTCTTAGTGCTGACCTAATTTGAGTTTGCACGGTTGAGGTGCATAGTCGACCCTGGAGAAAGTTGTCAAGGTTGAAGAAGGTATAAATAAGTGATGAGTTGATGGAGAATTTAGTCATGAAGTGTATGATGCAAATTATATAATTGTGAAGTGAAAATTTGGAAAGAGTAGTGTGAACTTCAATGAGTTAGAGTACTGGAAGCAATGAGTGGTGTTGACAATCTTTAGAGATACTAAAAATGCATTGGTGATGTTGTGGTGGATATTTTTTGTTGCATTAAGATGGATTTATCACTATAAAATTCTTCTTTCTTTCTTTTTTTTAATCTGGTAGTGATCCTTTGGTAGTGAGCCCTTCTTTCTTTTGGATGTTGAGCCCTCTGGTAGTGAGCCTTTTGTATTCCATGTTGCAATTAATTTATATTGTGAGCTAATTGTCACCATGGTTTTTCCTTTCTTTGGTTTTCCATGTAAATTTGTGTCTTGTTGTGCATGGTGTTGATGTGTTTTAGTTTCTATTATTTTCTTTCATGCTAAACCATTCTAATAGATTAAGGGTTAATTATGTTGATGTGGATTTGAATATTTATGAGGATTTTGGATGTTTTAATATACAACTAATTCGCCCCCCTCTCGGTTTTCTTGTGTGCATTCAAAAATGTACACACATCCAAGGGAAAAAATAATCTATGAAGTAGTTGATTTTTCCCCTTTTTATTTAAATGTGATGTAAAATGAAATTTAAGGAAAAACAACTAGCATTCATGAAATAAAATAACTGGAACAATTTATCTTTTTGTTCTTTTAAAGTTTGATTGTGTGTGCATACAAGTAGGTTTTCAAGAGGTAAATTCAAAATTTAACAAATAGAGGTTCATTTTTTCTTTAATAATTCAAATGTGCAAGCATGAAAAAAAAGAAATAGAATGTACATGGAAGAAAACCTTAAGATGAACTAATTTTTTCTCTAATTTCCAAATTAAAGTGTTGTTTTCTTATGAAAAAAAAGATTGTTCCTTGTTGATTTTAAATTATATATATATGGATAATTTTTTTTCTTTCATTTAAAAAAATTAATTGTTTGATCATGCGAGTTAAAGGTTCTATTTATTGTAGTATCTATGAATGGGTTTTCAAATAGTTTTAAATTATTTTAAAAGAATTCAAATTTTATTTTGACAAATATTTACAATAAAAAATATAAATCTCAACTATTTAACGAAAAGGAAAACTAATATACTCTAAACCAAAAGAGTTGTAATAGAATGTCATTGTGTGCAGTATTTTTGTGCTCCTAAAATTGAAAGGAAATTACAATTGTAATGACAGAAAAGAGTTCCCCTCTTCCTTACTTAATTTGGGAATAACTAATTATAAAGTGGAATTGATATCACGTTGATCTGGTGTTGTGATGTGTTTTACACATCGACATTAGGTCTAATGCTCGTTTAAACCAAATAAGCCTAACTCTTCCCTAATTTAATGTTGTAAAATTTATTAATTTACACCTTCACATTAAATTTAGGAGGCTTTTTAAATTAAGATGACATAATCTAGTGTTGTAATGTGTTTTACACATTCACATGGTATTTTGAACCCTTTTAAGCCAAATAGATCCAATTTTGCCTTAATTTAGTGTTGTAAAGTGTATCTATTTACACTTTCACATTGAATTTCGGGCCCTCTTGCATTTATGACCTTAATTCCATCATTAATAGGCCCCTATGACCCTATATTGTGCATCCCAAGGCATATTTTATTCAAAACCCCAACAAGATCAACATATAAACTCAATTTACACACTCCCTGACACTCTAGCAATCAAAATAGGTCTTGTGAGACCCATTCACCACCTTGGGTGAATGAGTCCCATCCAGGTGGGACCCATTTGCCATAGATGGAGAATTGGTCCCATTTGGCCTATTTTTAAGGTTTTAAGTGAGAAAATTGGGTTTTAAGTTCAAATTTTATGAATGTCGACCTGTGGGATCCAATTAATGGGATATTAGATGGATTACCTATATAAATGAGGTCTCAAATCATTATTTCACAATGAATTCATGTTATCAAGTCAAGCACTCAAGAGTTAAGCATTCCAAGACTTTACAAGATCATCAAGAAAGCATTCAAGATCGCTTTTGGGCAGTCAAGGGCATAAATCTTCATAAATTGTTGCAACAATTCAAGATCCATCATCATGTGAAGGATATTAAGCATCAAGCATGTTATTGAGATAGTGTTGTGATGTAGCATTGAAGATCCAAGATCAAGCATTGTTCTACACCTATTGTCAAGATCAAAATCTACATCCTTCATGGCCATTTCATGTTGAGTTACAAATTTGCAAGACATCATTCAAGGTATCATTTTGCATGATTCATGTTCTTTGTTTCATGTTTCATGCCTTAATTTCATTGTGTCATCATTTGGTTTAATTACCGTAAAGGGGTTTGAACAAGGGGTTATCCCACAATATTGGTTTATAATTTTTGGCCAAATTGGACACTGAACTGATTTTTTCTAACTAAATATTAACTTTTGGGCACCTATAGTGGCTAAACTGTGAGGAATTTGAAAATGATGCAAACTAGTGATTTGTGACATTTTGTCTGTAGATTCTAAATATATTTTTTTCAAAAAATTTGGAATCAAATTGCACTTCTTTTTACATCTCCTTCGAAAACTAGTTTTTTTTTATAAACACCATTTTTAAGGAGTGATGCTCACCGTATACAACATAAATTTTTTTCCATGAAGGATAAATTCTTTTTTTTTTTAATATAGATTTGAAACTATGATATCTAGTGCTTTCATTTGGTTTCATAGTGTTTTATTGAATATTTTTTCCTTAATCAAGTTTCAAAGTCAAACCAATTACAATTTAGACATAGGTGGATTGTATACAACATAACCTTTTTTGTATGTATCAAAATTCAATTTTTTTTGTTGGATCAAGGATTCAATATCTAGTGCACTGATATTTTTCAATTTTTTTTTTGATAATCTACTATTTTTCCACATGTGCAAAATAAAGAGCTTGATTTTCAGTGAAAAACCTACATTCACAAGAAATTAAAAATTAAATTAAATTTATTTAAAATTATACTTTTTGGGAAGCTTATAATAAGGACTACAAGACATGAAGTATAATGCAAATTAGGGTTTCAGATCCAAAAATCAATCAGGAAGGATAAAGCAGACAAAGAAGAGTAGGATCAAACTTGGAAGCTTTAGAAAACCCTAACTAGAATGATTCGCCACTTCTAGAGAATGAGTCCCAATTTAGCTCAATTTTGAGATTGTTGCAGTTTCAAATATCCTTTTTTGAGAAACATGTTCTTGTACAAAAAGCCAGATATGGGACTAATTCACCCAAATTGATGAATGAATCCTAGAAGGACAAAATTATAGGATTTGTAGCATTTCCAATCTTCATTCAAGCCTCTGTAAGTCTCCAAGTGCACACTTCTGAACTTTTTGTTCTGATTTGTATGCATTTATATGTCATTCATTCAAGTTTCATGCATCACTAGGTTTTGTCATTAGATCTTTCATTTCATTTATTTTTCCAAGTTCTTACTTGGTGGTGAACCCCTTATTATTTTTCATTCAAACCCTAGGATAGCCCTATTGCAAGACCTCTTTCTCCTTTTCATTGAGATCTCTAGGGTTATCCTTGAATGAAATTGGAGAAGTGGGTGTACTCTATGTCCTATAACCATATGATAGCACCATACCACTTTTTCATCATTTCAACAATAATAACCCAAAAAACACAAAAATAAAGAAAAACCTCAGATTAGGTGATAGGAAACTCAAACTAGCATAAGGAGCCTCATGTTGTGTAGATTTTCCCACGATGTGCAATTTGGTTGTGTGCTCACTCGAATATCTAGGAGCATAATGATGCTCAAATGAAAAATGGGTGAGAGAGATGAAAATTTGCTATGTGTTTGGATATATAGATTAGAGGATTTTGGATGTGATTAGTTGAGGATCAAGGGATGAGATGCCTTGAGACATCTCAACCCACATGGTGATGAAACTTTTCATCATGTGGATGCATGAGACAAGATGGGGGTACTTGATAGGTACCATGGGGATTGGGTAGGAATTTAAAATTCTTTGGAAGGACATAGGGATTATAAAATGGAATTAAAAATTCCATGAGGGTGTTGGGTGAATAAAAATGAATTAAAAATTCCTTGGGGGGATAAGAAGCATTTATTGGAGGGTTGACCAAGGGATTGATTATATTAGCTAATCAATGATTAGGTCATGCAAATATGGGATTAGGGGATGATTATATGGCTAAGGGAGATCAGGAGCACACTTACATTTTATGGAGGATGTGCCACCTCCCTAATCAATGATTGAGAATGTGCACATCCTAATGACAGGCTTATTCAAGTTAAAAAGGATTAGAGGAAAAATATGGAGGACGTGACAAGAGGAGAGAGAAAGGGGAGATGGAATTAAATATTTAAATTTAATTCTTATAAGATTTGTGACAATTAAATAAATTAGTCCATTTATTTAATTTAGAGATAGGTGATAAAGGGGATAAAGTATTTAATTAAATACCTTAGGGATTTAGAGTACTTTAGGGATATTAATTAAATAAGAAAAATATTATTTAAATAATATGGATAAAAGGATATTTAGATGAAAAGGGATAAATTCGATCAAATGTAAGTGATCAAATTTAGGTGTCTATAGTAACAATCTAGAGAGGTTTTGACAACTTAAATTTTCTAATAGTATAAACTAATAATAAAATTTATTTTAAATGAGCTTTGTACAAATTAAATAAGTCTAAAACCTCGATAATTAAGATCTAAAGCCTACAATAATTTTTTGGAAGTGAAAGATCCCTTAGAGACAAAAATTATTCCATTACTCTCTATTTCTCTCCTTATTTTTGGTTTCTTTCTTTGTAATAGAAAGTGACAAGAATGTTGAAGATGGAGACAAGAAAAATGGGAATGACTATTATTTGAAGTGTAAAATTTATAATACAATAACATTCAAATAACTTATAGGTTTTACATGTTCTATTGATTGGTTTGAAGTAATGTAAATGGATGAAGTATGATATTTTCCTTCTTCTAAAGCCTACTATTTGATTCTCTTTAGTTGTGTGTTTCTTGAAAATTAAAAAACAATAATGAAAGAAAGATCCCCAAAAAATATAGGTTTCCATATCTATACCCATCTAAGATTAAAAAAAAAAGAGATAGAAAAATATAATCCTAGGTTCACCAAAGAAAATAAATACAAATCCCAAAGAAAGGAACCATGAAAGGGAAGGATGAAGAAAATAAAAAATGGAATATTTTCCCATTTCATCATTAATTTTTTCAATGTGGTTGATGAATATTTATGAGGGAAAACAAATAGAAAAAGGGGTGAACATGTTATTTTTAAGGGAAAATAACAAATTTGAATTGGGAAGAAGTGAACATTTAGAAAACATAAAACAATATATTATAGGCAAGGAGCTAGTAAGAAGCCAAATGGGTACTTTTATCACTTTAGGATCTATTTAGAGAGAGATATTTTATAATACATGACTCTACATGATATTAAATTTCATACAATGTAGGGTCATGTATTAGGTCAACTGATAATTTTAGAGTAATCATTTATTAATTAATAATTAATTAATCTTTAATTAATTATTAGGCTAATTTCACATTTTTGCACTTAAGTTAAACTTAGGAGATATTTTCTATTTATTTTTAATTAAAAAAGGGTAGAAAATTATTAATCAAAAGAAACCAAAAGTACAATCATAAGAAAGACTAGAAAAAATAAAGACACAAAAGGCTGACACAACAAATCATGAAGAAATCACAATAAGAACTCAGCCACCAAGGGGCCCTCCCACAAACCACATTATCCTTGCATATCTACATGAACCAACATTTGTGACATGAGAATAATCCATGGGAAGTTTCTCCCATTCACTAACCTTCCAATCACGTTGATCCTCTGAAGCCCATTTAGCTAGACAATCTATAACATTATTCCATTCCCTTGAGTTATGGATGAAAGAAACTGCATCCAAATAATTTATCAATCTAAGAATTTGTCTAGTGACTGAATCCAATTGCCAATTTACTCCCTCCAAATTCTTCTCATTCAACACATTAATCAAAATCAAAGAATTATATTCACATAAAATATTGCACCATCCCAAGCAACAAATCTTCTCCAAAGAAATAAGAATATTAAGATCTTGCATAAGATTATTCATCTAGTGCCCCTTGTAAATAGAGAAGAATAACATAACCTTTCTAGACTTTTCCCTTCCAGCTCCTCCAACCCCAACTTGTCCTCCAGGATTTCCCCTGGATGACCCATCCATATTAATCTTCAGAGCACCATCAAGAGGAGGAGACCACTTTCCTTCCCACTGAATTTTCCTTTTGTGATTCCAATCCCCTATTGAAGAATAATCCATCCACTAATTCATAGATAGAACCAATATTTGTATTACCTTTGCCTCCCTAGGAACACCAGAATTAACCACCTCACACTTATCTTGAATAGTTTCTTGAATCATACCCAAGAACCTTTGTCAAATCTGTTGAATAGCCAAAGCTTGATCTTGGAATATCCTACTATTCCTTTTCAAGCCAAGTTTTCCAAAGGATACATGAGGACCCTAAATTTTAGGCCACCTAAAGAAAAAATACTTAGTAGGTGGTCTCCCCATACTCCTCCAAAAATCCATTATAGATGAAGCATACACAAGCTTTCTTTTAGGCCTCCCACCATTGATGCCACAAGAACCTAGAAAAGGAGAAATGAAAAAATAAATATGAAGAATATTCCTCACTACTGCTACATAGAACATAAATTGAAGGTCCCTGAAAGCCCTACTTCATCAAATTATCCTAGGTGAGACATCGATCCCCATCCACAAGCCACATAAAGAAATTAAACTTGGGTCAGCATAACTTATTCCAAGCATTCTTCCACCATGGAACCTCTTGACCTCCCATATTTCTACCTACCTAAAACTTGATACCTAGCTACCACTAAGAAAACCCCCTTGGATCAGAACTCCAATCTAGGGTATCATCCATAGCCAAAGCATTGAAATTCATACTGACTAGTATTTGATAAAGCTCCTCAAATACTCATTAGACCCTCCTAGTGTCCATTCTTGAGGGAATTTCCACCTAAAAACCTCCACATGTCCCACCCTCTCACTAACTTATAAGTCTTCCACCTTAGACCAACCAGCCTCTGAAAGGGTTAGGCCTATGTGCACAAGATGTGGATACATGGACATGGTAAGGGGGTGCCCACCCTAAGATTCAAACTAGAATAGGGCTCGAGAACCCTAATTACAAATCTTAAAAAAACCTTGCTTGATAATATTAGCCCCCTCTTGAGCGAGTCCCAAATCATAGATCCCCTTCCAGCCATGCCATACCTTGACATATCAACACTCACCATAGCTCTCAAGTACCTAGATGACGAGATCATATCCCAAACTTGGTCTTGATTAATGCACCACCTACAATATATCTTAGTTGCTAAGGCCTAACTAGTAAGAATAACTTATCACAACCCAAGGTCCCCCTCTTGCTTTGGTCTACAAATATCCTACCACTTAACCAAAGACCACTTTTTCAATTCTAAATTCCCTACACATAAATGTTTTTGGAGAGGGCATTCAACTCCTTGATAAAACTAACAAGAGCCACTTGCACCATGCGTCTTTATATAGGTAATTCTTGGACCACTAACTTTAGTAGAAACACTCTTCCTGCAAAAGAAAGCCACATGACAATCTGATGATTGATTTTTCCCTAAAACTTATCAATCAATTTTTTGCAAGAATCCTAAGGTAAAGGACATATAGAGATAGGAATTCCCGAATACACCAAGGGGAGATATCCAATTTGAAACTTGAGAATCTAAGTTGTTCTTGATTGAATCAATGGAGGAGCATTGAAAAAATTGTAGAATAGGATAAAATAAAGGTAAATGGCATGAATCAATAGTATCAACCACTAACTACTTAAAAATCAAGCCCTAAAGACCCTAATCCAACAATGAAGCACAAATGAACATAGAAACATAAAAATTAAAGAAATAATACCATAATTCCTATGCCATAGTTGAATCAACTTCATTTCTCTTCTCCATTTTGCTTTATATTGCTAGCTTGCCCTCAAATTTATAGTATGCAAGGATAAGCCTAGTGATAGTGACAAAAAAATATCAAAGATAGTGGTTGTAGGGTTGAAATGAAAGTGATAGGTCTCTTTTATAAAAAAACCAAATTTGAATGAAGGGCCAAGATTAAATGATGAAGAACAATGGATGAGATTGCTTTGAGAAGCAAGGAAATAGGGTTAGGGAAAAAATATGTTTTTTGTTAAGGATGGATGGTGGATATTAAAAGGAACTAAAACCTTAAGGGTGGAAATTAATTGAGAATAAAAGAAGAGATTGGCACAAAAAAGAGGTTGTTGGAGTAAATTAAATAATCCTAAAATTATTTAATTTAGGAGGAAATTAAATAATTAAATAATTGAAGTAGAGGGAAAGGTTTGACTTTTAATTAAAATAACTATTTAATTAAAAGTAGAGAAAAAAGACAAATTAGTAAACAATTAAGATAATTATTTAATAGTGGAGGGAAAAATGGGAAATAAATAAATCCTATGATTTATCTAATTATGGAAGAAAAAAATAATGCACAATTAAATAATTAAAATAATTATTTAACTATAGAAAGAAAATGAAAGTAAATAATTAAATAAATACAAAATTATTTAATTATTGGGTAAAGGATTAATTAGTGATCTAATTAAATAAAAACTAATTTATTTAATCAATTAAAGGAACAATAAAAGAGAAAATGAATTAGTTAAATAATTAAAATTATTTAATTAATAGAAGAATATTACTCTAGACAATAATTAATAATTAAAATTATTTAATTATGCAGGGAAGAAGGGGAATTGATGTGGAAAATGGTTTTCGTGAGCTTAGAACATTTTTCAGTGTCTACATTTTGCCCCTCTTTGATATGATGTGAAGTCAACTGAATTTTGTATCGAAGAATAAAGAAATTTAGCTCAATACACGTTTCGGTGTGTCGTGATGAAGATGGGATAGACGTATGGCCCCTCGAAAAATTTTGCAAACTTTGAAAGACTTTCAAAAAAATTAAAAAATTATTCTGACAAGAAAATCTAACAATGCACAACACATTTATAGCAAAATATTTTAGTTTCAGGACCTCTAGAGTACTTGCATTAGGGTTTAGGCTCAATATTTGATACATCTAGTAAAAACCCTACCCTAGGGGAGGTATAAATAGGATTTTGAGGGTAAAAATGGTCATTTGTGCATTTTTACTATAGTGAATAATGAGTTTTGAGAGTGATTTTGTTGTGGAACTCATGTCTGAATGTCTCCTATACCACACACCTCACACTACAAATTCAGGGTTTGGACCTACATACGACCAAAGGAATCTAGGGACGTGGTATGTACCCCTTTCCTTTGTATTTTTTTTTTAAATTTCTAGATTTTAGGGCTCAAACTTGGGCAAGTAGATGTGGTGCACACAGTGTTGAAATGCACAAGAAAAATGAGAGGGGGGGTGAATCAGTTGTATCAAATCACTTAACTTCTATCCTTAAAAATTTCACTTTAACTTCAATTTGTTATTAATTGTCAACATGAAATGCAAATAACAAAAAGAAAATACCAGAGACACCATATTTACGTGGAAAACCAAATGAGGGAAAAACCATAGGGAGGATTAGCTCACAATATAGTAATTATGGAATACCAGATACAAAGGCTCATTGCCTAGATACAAAGGCTCACTACCCAGATACAAGAGCTTACTAACTTAAAAGGGACTCACAGTCTAGAAGGAGGCTCATTTCCTATAGAAAATTAAAAGATAAATAAAGATCCACCACAAGAGTTCCACACATTCACAGCTTGATCAGAAGATTGTAGACACCATTAGCTCATTGCTTTTAGGAATCCAACACATTAAAGTACTGCTGCCACAATTCGTTCTTACACACTTTTATTTTCACACTTGTTCACACACTTCTCTTTCTTGCTTAATTCGTGGATGGATGGATGATCAATTCACAACAAATTGACTTGCTTTTATACCATCTTCAACCTTAGAAACATTCTCCAAGGTCGGCTATACAATTTCAAATTAAAAATTCAAATTAGGTCGACTACTCAACATTCCCATGATGGATAAGAATGAGAGAGGACCAATTACACATTTAATTAGGACCCAAATAACATCTTGGATCGATCACACACTTCCTTAATTCAATGCAAACACTTAATGTAACGTGTAGACACCAGGTCAGCCAAACCTAATGAAAAAACCAATGATCTTTGAATTATGTGCATCTCCAGCAAGATGATCACACATGGATCACACAACATGCTTTACCATACATTTTACCATCTTTGAGAAAACTTCAGATACATCTACAACAACTTCAAAAAACTTCATGCACAGAAAAATCTTCAAGAGTCCAACCAGACCAACCAACAACACACATGAGCTCTAGAGCAAGTCTTCTAGAGCACCAAATCAGAAGCACATTTTTTAGAACATAGAAACTATCAATATAAGTCATCTCCTAGATTTGCATGATCTGAAACCACAAACCAGAAGATTGTGGAGCCAAAACATTTATCCTAGTCCACAAACAAATAGTTCTGCCAAACCAGTTCACACATTGGTGAACACCTGTTTCACTCTCCATCAAACTAGAAGCTGAAACTCAGAAAATATTATTCATTGAAACTCCTGAACACACCAACAAATCCACATAGGCATAGGATCAACACAGAAGAAATGTAGAGCACAATATCAAAACACACACTGAACAACTCCATGTGCTCTTAAAACTTCTATAGTATCTCAACTATACAAGTATCATCTACAATCAACCTGAACTATGTTGACATCAATGAAAACACCACCAAACACATCCATACTTGCAACACTCTCCCCATTTTTCATTGATGGCAACACATGATGTGAAAAATCATCAAGGATAACATACATGATCTTCAAAAGCAACAACTTGCACAAGCATAAAAATTTCACATGATTCTCTCTCCCCCTTTGACATCAATGGAAAAGGAAAAACTTTGCCATATAAATCTCTATTCATTCCCCCTTAGGAGTACACCCACATCACATACTACAACAATGCACTTCTCTACTCCCCCTGAGGATTAGATCTCAATCATTAGTCCAAAAAAAAATCTATGAATCCATTGGACTGATGCACCTCTATGTGCACTTAGTTCAAGGAAGGAGGGGAATTAACCCTTAGCTTCCCCCTGAGATACTCAAAAGTATCTTTCAGAAAGGCTTTAGTGAATATTTCAACAATTTTTTCCTTGGTAGGTACATATTCAAGTCTAACTTCATTCTTCAACACCTTCTCCCTCAAGAAGTGATATCTGATAGATATGTGCTTTATCCTAGAATGAATCACTGGATTCTTTGAAATGTTTATAACACTTTTATTGTCATAGAATATAGAGATAGGTTCATCACTCAGCACACCTATGTCATTCAAGGTTTTCTTCATCCATGGTACCTATGTACAATAGGATGATGTAAAAAATATATTCCGCTTCTATAGTGGATAAAGAAACTAAATCTTGTTTCTTACTCAACCATGAAACTAATCTTCCTCCAAGGAAGAATGCATTGCCACTTGTACTCTTTTGGTCATCTATATAGATAACCCACTTTGCATCAGTGTAGGCATTTAATATGAAATCGTTATCCTTTGGATAGCATAACCCATAATTTGGAGTTCCCTTAAGATATTTGAATATCCTCTTTACAACTGTAACATGTGCTTCCTTAGGTTTTACTTGAAATATTGTAACTAAACATACTGCATGCATTATATCTGTTCTAGTAGTAGTAAGATACAATAATCCATCATTCATGGATCTGTATATGCTTTGATCAACTTTAGCAGATTCATCATCCTTTCTCAGCTTGCATTTGATTACCATAGGGGTATACACTGGTTTGGAGTCATCCATTCCAAACTTCTTTAACAATTCCTTAACATACTTAGATTTTGAAATGAATATCCCTTTGTTAGATTGATTTACTTGAAGTCCAAGGAAGAAATTCAACTCACCAATCATAGAAATTAAATTTTTTTTTTGCATCTCTTCTCCAAATTTCATACACATACCTTCATTTCCACCAAAGATAATGTCATCAACATATACCACAACTATCAACATTTTTTTTTCTCAACCTTGAAGTAAATATTGTTGTCTGCAAACCCTTTTTTGAATCCTTGCTTTGTCAAGTATCTATCCAGTCTTTCATACCAAGCTCTGGGAGCTTGCTTAAGTCCATAAAGTGTCTTATTTAACTTGTAAACCATGTCCAGTTTGTCTAACATCTGAAAACCTTCTGGTTGCTCCATATATACTTCTTCTTCTAGTTCTCCATTCATAAATGCAAACTTGACATCCATCTAGTATACCTTGAAGTTTTTATGAGCTGAAAATGCCAAGAACATCCAAATGGACTCCATTCTCACTACAAGTGCAAAATTTTCTTCAAAATTGATTCCTTCAACCTATGAATATAATTTGCATACAATTATTTATTTATTCCTTACCACTTCACCATATTCATTCAACTTGTTTCTAAATACCCATTTTGAACCAATTAAATTATTGTTTGTAGGTCTAGGGACTAGTTCTCATGTCTCATTCTTCTCTATCTGTTGTAGTTCCTCTTTCATTGCTCTAACCCAACTTTCATCATTACATTCTTCACTCACAATCTTAGGTTCTATCTTAGAAAGTAAAACTAGTTTACCTCGACCACTTTGCTTCTTGTCTACACTCCTTCACTTATATCTCCAATTATTTGTTCCTCCAGATGATTTCTCTCTACATATTTAGGAGTCTTAGGTCTTGGTTCCAAAATCTCCTCTTCATCACTTTTTTCTTTCTCTTCCTTTTCTTCTTCTTGCACTTGCTCATAGATAGGATCATTAGGTTCAATTTCATTTATTTCCATTGGTCTATACATAGCTTCATCAACCTTTACATTAGCACTTTCAATTATTTTCCTTAGTCTTTTATTAAAGCATCTATATGCCTTGTTATTTGAATATCCAATAAAAATTCCTTCATCACATCTAGCATCAAACTTTCCAAGATTTTCATTTTCTCCTCTAATGTAACATCTACTTCCAAATACTTTAAAGTATTTGATAGTGGGAGTTTTACCAGTCCATAAATCATAAGGAGTCTTAGTGTTGTTACCTCTGGTCCGAACTCTATTAAGAATGTAAACAACATTATGAATTTCTTCTCTCCAATACACATCAGGAACATTTTCATCTTTCATCATAGTTCTGGTAGCCTCTTGAATAGTCTGGTTCTTCCTTTCCACAACTCCATTTTGTTGAGGGGTTCTAGGAGAACAATAATCTCTCTTTATGCCATGTTCTTCATAGAATGCATTAGACCCACCAGATGTAAATTCTCCACCTCTATCCGACCTGAAACATTTGATTTTCAGGTTTGCTTCATTTTCTACTCTTGCCTTAAATACCTTGAATCTATCAAGAGCTTGAGATTTCTCTCTAATAAATGTAACCCATGTCATCCTAGAGTAATCATATATTAGGAGAATAAAGTACCTATCACCATTAAGTCTTCCTATTCTTGTAGAACCACAAAGGTCTGTATGAATTAATTCTAACATTTTGGTAGAAGATTGTTCCTTTCCTTTAAATTTTTTTCTTGTTTGTTTTTCCAACTAGCAGCTTTTGCAAATTGAATTTGAAGGCTTTGTGATTCTAGGAAGATCTCTAACAACATCCCTAGAACTGATCCTGACCAAATTGTCAAAATTAACTTGTCCCATCCTCCATTGCTAGAGCCAACTTTCATTAATTTGAGAAACAAAACACTGATCATCACCACCCTTAAGTTGATAGATGTTTCCATGAGTTCTTCTTCTAGCTGCTACCATAGTTCTAGATCCTTTTTTGATCTCACAGGTGTTATCCTGAAACACAAGCTTGAACCCTTTGCTACACATTTGTCCAAAACTTAAGAGATTATGCCTTATACCCTTAACATAATAGACATCATCAATACTATGTTTCCCATCAAAACTAATTGTTCCTTTACCAACAAGCTTAGCACCAAATTCATCTTCAAACATAACTATTCCTCCATCATACTTTTCAAGTTTAGTGAACTTACTCTTATCTCCGGTCATATGATTTGAACACCCATTGTTGATTTCCCAAAAATCTTCATCCTGTCTAACATGAAAATAAGTTACTAGAGTACCTTTTGTTTCATCCTTCTTGCTCTCCAGACTAGATTCCTTTGCACATCTTCCATGGCTAGAAGATACAACTTTATTTTCCAAGGCTAGAAATAAACATTCATCTTTATCTTCCTCAAAGTCAGATTCATCATCAAAATTTCATGTATCTTCTTTGACATAATACAATTTCTTGAACTTCCTATCCTTTTTTTCTTTGTGATTATTGTTATTATCCTTGTTCTTCTTGTGTGTAGCTCTATTAAGACATATTGATGCATAGTGACCAATATTTTCACAGTTGAAACACTTAAAGGGAAAATTACCTTTGTATTTACTAGTACCTTTCTTCAATCTCCTTGTGAAGTTTGCTTCCAATTCTTCTAAATCATTATCATCTGAGTCATTTTCTATCTTCATTACTTTAAATGTTTTTTTAATCTTCTCCTTATCTCTTGCAAATTTTCTGATCTCAAATGCAGTCAAGACTACAAATAGGTTATGCTTAGTAAATTTCTTTGGATCATATGATTCTTCAATAGCAGAAAATTTGTCACTATAATTCTACAGTAGGGTCATCAAGATCTTCTCAATTATATCTTCATTTGACATGGTACCACTTTGATTCTTGATTTCAGTTGCTATAAGTTCAACTCTCTGATAATAGCTTGCAATATCTTCACCTTCTTCCATTCTCAGGTTCTCAAATTTTTGCTTAGCAGTCAGTTTCCTTGACAAATTTACTCTATCATTCCCTTCATAAATGTCTTTCAATTTTTCCCATACTTCATGAGTAGTGCTTAAAGAAATAATTTTTTTCCTTTCAGTTTTAGATAGAGAACTGAAGATAACATACCATGCCTTTTCATTCTCCTCATAAACTGCAATCTCATTAGAAGAGGAAGGCCCACTGGTTGGTTTAACATACTTTGTCTCCACAGATTTCCAGGTCTTGAAACCAAGAGAAACCAGATAACCTATCATATGTTCTTTCTAGTCATTGTAATCAACTCCATCAACAATAAGGATTTACAACTTGTGCGCCATCTAATCTAACTAAAGTGGTTAAGCTTATCACCAAGGAACTAGAGCTTTGATACCAATTGTTGAAATGTACAAGACAACTATGAGGGGGGGAGGGTGAATCAATTGTATCAAATCACTTAACTTCTAACCTTAATCAATTTCACTTTAACTTCAAACTTTTATTAAGTGTGAACATGAAATGAAAATAATAGAAAGAAAACACCAAAGACACCAGATTTACGTGGAAAACCCAATGAGGGAAAAACCACAATGAGGATTAGCTCACAACATAGTAATAATGCAATAACAGATACAAAGGCTCATTTCCAAAGGGCTCACTGCCCAAATAAAAAGGCTCAATACCTAGATACAAGGGCTCACTTCCTTAAAAGGGACTCACTGTCTAGAAGGAGTCTCATTACCTACAAAAAATGAATAGATAAATAAAGATCCACCATAAGAGTTCCACACATTCACAGCTTGATCAGAAGATTGTAGACACCATCAACTCATTGATTTTAGGAATCTAACACATTAAGTTACTACTGCCACAATTTTCTCTTACACAATCTACTTTTCACACTTGTTTGCACACTTCTCTTTCTTGCTTGATTCATGGATGGATCGATGATCAATTCACAACAACTTGAATTTATTTTATACCATCTTCAACCTTAGAAATACTCTCCAAGGTTGGCTATACAATTTCAAGTTTCAAATTCAAATTAGGTTGGCTACTCAACATTCTCACGGTGGATAAGAATGAGAGAGGACCAATTACACATTTAATTAGGACCCAAATAACATCTTGGATCGATCACACACTTCCTTAATTCGATGCAAAAACTTAATGTAACATGTAGACACCAGGTTGACAAAACCTAATTAAAGCACCAATGATCTTTGAATTATGCACATCTCCAACAAGATGATCACATGTGGATCACACAACATGCTTTACCAAAAAATTTACCATCTTTGAGAATTCTTCAGATACATCTACAACAAATTTCATTCACAGAAAACAGTTCAACAGTTCAACCAGACCAACCAACAAAATATAGAAGCTCTAGAGTAGGTATTTCAAAGTGCCAAATCATAAGCACATTTTTTAGAACAAATAATCCATAAATATAAGTCATCTCCTAGATTTGCATGATCTGAAACCACAAACCAGATGACTATGGAGCCAAAACATTTCTCCCAGTCCACAAACAAATAGTTTTTCCAAACCAGTTCACACACCGGTGAAAACATGTTTCACTTTCCATCAAACCAGAAGTTGAAACTCAAAATATATTATTTATTGAAGCTCATGAACACACCTAAAAATCTGCATGGGCCCTTGATCAACATAGAAGAAATGCAGAGCACAATACTAGAGCACACTCCGAATAGCTCCATGTACTCTTAGCACTTCTAGAGTATCTCAACTATACAAGTACCAGTTGCAATCAACCTAAAATATGTTGACATCAATGAAAAAATAAATGAAAACACCACCAAACACATCCATACTTGCAACACATAGTGTGCCACAATTGTAATCACGTTCACTACAAGTGGAGGTTGTTCACTGTATTTTCTCAATGTGATGCATTTTTCTTTTAGAGTCAGTTGAAAATGTGTTGCGACAAAACTATTAAGTGTGACACATGTGAAATAGTGCAATTCAAGTGTATTATGGAATGACGCATATGATATGGTATGCAACATTTAAGGTTTTTTGTGACATATGTGTATCAATGCGACATAATCATTGGTTTGTATGTCATAAGTGATTTGTGCAACACATGTGGTTTTTGTTTAATAAAAGAGGGGTAAATTATTTTGACCTGAAGCTATGAAATAGTGAGGTCACAAATGGGGGACCTCATTTCCAACATAAACATTCATCAATTACAATCCAATGGGAATTGAAACTTCGACGACACATGTGCTTGACAATGCAACACATTTGTATTTGTAAGTCTCATATGCTAATGTGTGATGGATTTGAATGCTAAGTCGCATTTATTTAAAAAATATGATGCATTTGTCTGATGAGAATTTTTCCCAAGTTTTGGATAAAGTTGATTTTGTGATCAAAGTCAAATAGGGTTGTTTATATTTTTCAATTGACATAATGTGCTTACTTGTGATCATAGGTGAGATACAATCTTATCTATACCCGACATAGTCACCTCTCGAAATTCAGATTACAAGATCAACTACTCGACGAGGAGAGGGATCATCTGCATGCCCTTAGCCTCTATTGTATTACTTGCATTCCTGTGATTAGGGCTAATAGGGGATTTTTGACTACCCTAGCCGAGAGGTGGCACTTAGAGACCAACTTATTTCACTTACCTAGAAGAGAGGCCATTGTGACACGAAATGATTTTTGGAGGGTTTTGAGGGTTCCTATTCATGAGGAGCATGTAGACTATGATCATGATCATGGGTATCATACTATCTAGAGGTACTTCGAGCACAAGGATATTGTAGAGCTAGGCATTGAGAAGTACAATATCTGATGGGATGTGTTGGCTAAGAGATATGAGAAATTTATCATGGTTCTTTGCAGCAAGATTGGTGGTGTTGTGTGTCTTGATCACTAAGGACATGGATTCCCTATTGGATGGGGAGAGATGCTAGTCGACATGATGAATGGTGGGACTGTGTATACATGGGGCCATGCCTTCTTTCCATGTTCTATTTCTAGCTATATTATGTTGTGTATAGAGGGCCACAATTGATTAGTTGTGGTACTACACTGCTTATGGTTTGGGATTGGGAGCATATCATTTTGTTTCTGCCTCCTATTTGGAGACAAATTGGAGAAGTGATGCCTTATGTGTACTTGTATGGAGGAGTGATCATGTAGACTAGGATTGGTGGCATTAGATAGTGGCATCATGCCATTGATCTTCTTGTTGGTTTTACCTAAAGACCATGCCACTAGTGTTAGCCATGGGAGGATGACATAGAGCATTTTCCATATTATCTTCAAGCACACTACCTAATTCGAAGGATTGTGTAGTTGCAACACATTATTGAGCACTATCTTCCAAAGTGGGTACTTAGGAAATTTAGGGAGAGACAAGGGGTTATTGTTAGTACTGCCGAGTTTTCCAGGTCCTCCTAGGAAACTCAACCGTGGGGACCCATGATTAGCGTGGTGATAGAAGATCAAGATATTGATGCATTGCAACTTGTTTAGCAGGGTGTTGGTGTAGAGGTCACCAATGCAAGCATGATGCCTAAGTATGACACATGGTGGGATGAGCATAGGCCGCTTCCCTTGATAGATCCAAATTATTTTGTCCCAATGGAGTGGAGGAGTAGAAGTCCATGAGGTAGATTCCAAGATAGAGGACAAGGAAGGGGAGGAGGTGGAGGTTGGGGAGATGATGGTGGTGATGGTGGTGATGGTGGAAGGGGAGACAAGTGAGGAAATATTAGATGCAAGAGGGACCGAGGGAGAGATCTATCAATTAAATTTCAGCCATTAGGGAGGAGGTAGAGAAAGAGGGTCCTAGGGCTAAGGCATAATAGGTGTTACAAGTATGAATGAGTATGGTGGTGTTGTCATTAATGTTGTCATTGATTTCAACATAGTTCAGGTTGTTGCAATGAAAGGAATCATGTGATTGTAGGTGGTACATATATAGTTGAGATATTGCAAAGATGTTGTGAGTACATGGAGCTATCTTTATGGTGTTACGGGTGTGCTAATATGATGAGTTACCAAGTGCTTATGAGAAAATTAATAAATAGTGAAGACAAAGTTGTGTGCGTGTTTAGAATGTGCTCTGATAATGTGCTCTGCATTTCTTCTATGTTGATCCTATGCTTGTGCAGATCTGTAGTGTTTCTTATGGGAATCCTTGGGTGATATATCCTAGATTATACCTTATGGTTTGATGGAGAGTGTAATTTGTGTTCACTAGTCTCATAGAGTTGTTTGTCTATGGACTGGGAGAAATGTTTCTACTTTGTAGTCCACTGCTAGTTTATTTTAGGTCTTATGAATGAATCTGAAGGTATCTAAGACATGTTCCTATATATGGTGAAGTGTGTTATGTGGTCAATATGTAGTTATCTTCATGTTTTGAATGTGTGTAATTCAATGTTCATTGGTGTTTTCATTAGGTTTGGTCGACCTAGTGTTTAAACATCATGTGAGAGATAAGTATCAATTAAGGAAGTGTGTGATTGATCTAAGATATTGTTTTGGGTCCTGGTTAAGTATAAATTCGGTCCACTCTCATTCTTATCCACCGTGGGAATGTTGAGTTTCCAACCTTGGATAAAGTTTCTAATAGTGAAGTTGGTATAATTACAAGTTAAGATGTTATGTATTACAAGCCATAAGTGTGAGAAGTGAGATAGATGCAAAAGATTGTTTGAAAGTGATATGAGGCAGAGAGAACTTCAATGTGTTAGACTCCTAAAATTAGTGAGCCGATGGTGTCTACAATTCTTTGATCAGGGTTGCGAATGTGTAGAAGTTGTGGTGGATCTTCTATTGCATTGAGATAATGTTCTTTGTGTAACATTCTTCTTTCTATGTTTTTGCATCTATAGGTAGTGAGCCTCCTATCTGGATAGTGGGTCCTATTTGGACAATTAGTCCTATCTTGGGTAGTGAGCCCTTTCACAATGAGCCTCTTGTAGCTAGTTTTGCAATTACTATTATATTTTTAGTTAATCCTCATTGTGGTTTTTCCCTTATAGGGTTTTCCACATAAATTTGGTGTCTGATATTTTCTTTCTATTATCTGTATTTCATGCTTATACTTAATAATAGATTAAAGTGAATGTGGAATTATTTAGGATCTATCATGAATATGATTAGATACAATTGACTCACCCCCCCTCTCAGTTGTCTTGTGCAATTCAACAATTGGTGTCAGAGCTTTGGTTCCTCAGAGAAGAGCTTAAGCACTTGAGGTAGGTCCGATGGTGCAAAAATTGACAATCCTTGTGTTTGATAGATCTTACTATAGTTTCTAGAAAGTGCAAATGAGAGGTTACCTGATCTCTCCTGGTTATAAGACTTGGAAAGTTGTTCAAACAAAATATGTTGAGCCAATAAGTGGCCCTTCTTAAATAGATGATATTTCTTCCTATGGAGAAAATGAAATAGAAAATTATGCAATTTGTAGTGCTTAATTTAAGATTGAGCTGACAAAATTTATTTCATTAGGTACTGCTTATGAAGTGTGGGGAAATTTGAAAGATATCTATGAAGGAAATGATAGAGTCAAACTATCAAAGAAATTAATAGCTAAGTGGAGATATGAGAACTTTAAAATGGAAGAAGGTGAGGACATTGCAAGCTACTTTCAAAGGGTTGATATTGTAGTAAATGAAGTCAAAAATCAAGGTGGTACTTTGAAAAATGAAAATGTAATGGAGAAGATTCTGATGACCCTACTAGAGATTTACAATGACAAGGTCTTAGCCATTGAGGAAGTGTATGATCAAAATAAATTCACTAGAGAACAACTATTTGGCACCTTGACTACAATTGAAATGATGAAGTTTGGAAAAGAAAAGGAGAAAACAGAAACAACCTTCAAAGAAACAAATTCAGAAAATGATCTGAGTGGTGAAGGTTCAGAGGAGTTGGAAGCAAATTTTACAAGAAATTTGAAGGAAGGTACCAGTAATTACAAAGGTATGTTACCTTTTAAATGTTTCAGTTGTGGAAATATTGGTCAGTATGCTTCAAGATGTCCAAATAGAGCCATACACAAGAAGAGAAAAGACAATAAAGACAAAAAGTTCAAGAAATTTATTATGTTAGAGAAGATGTTGAAATATTTGATGATGAATCTGATATTAAGGGTGATAAAGATGAATGCATGTTCCTAGCCTTAGAGAATAAATTAGTGTCTACTAATCATGGAAAATATATAAGGGAATGTGGTCCAAAAAATAGGAAGGAAGAGATGGAAATCACTCTGGTTTTTGCCTTTCATGCTAGACAAGACAAAGACCATTCGGTAATTGATAGTGGCTGCTCAAATCATATGACCAGAGACAAAAGTAAGTTAACTAAACTTGAGAAGTGTGATGGAGGAATAGTCATGTTTGGAGATGATTCTGATGCAAATATTTTTGGAAAAGGAACAATTAGCTCTGATGGAAAACACAATAGTGATGATGTCTATTATGTTAAGGGCTTAAATCATAACCTCTTGAGTGTTGGAAAAATGTGTAGCAAAGGATTTAAGATTGCGTTCTAGGATAATACTTGTGAGATCAGAAAAGAGTTTGGAGCTATGTTAGCTATAGGAAGAAGAACATATGGAAACATTTATCAGCTTAAGGAAGTTGATGGTCAGTGTTTTGTGTCTCAAATTAATGAAAGTTGGCTATGGAACCAACAAATGGGACATGTAAAATTTGAAAAACTAATCAAGATTATTTCAAGAGAAGCTATTAGGGATCCGCCAAAAATTACAAAGCCTACTATGTTGTTTGTGAAAGTTTTCAATTGGGAAAATAAACATTTTACAACTTTAAAGGAAAAGAACAATATCTACAGAAATTTTGGAATTGATTCATACAAACCTCTGTGGTACTACAAGAACAATAATTCTTAATGGTGACAGTATTTTATACTTTTCATTGATTATTACTCTAGAATGACATGGGTTACTTTTCTTAGGGAGAAATCTCAAGCTCTAAATAGATTGAAAGTGTTCAAGGCTATGGTACAAAATGAAGTGAATATGAAAATCACATGTTTGAGGTCTGACAGAGGTGGAGAATTCACCTTCAATAAGTTTAATATGATTTGTGAAGAGCATGGTATAAAGAGGCATCTTTCTACTCTTAGAAATCCTCAAGAGAATGGATTTGTTGAGAGGGAGAACTAGATAGTTCAAGAATCTCCAAGGACTATGATGAGTGAGGAAAATGTTCCTAAGGTATATTGGAGGGAATTAATTCACACTGTTGTCTATATTCGTAATAGAGTTCAGATCAAAGGGAACAACACAAAGACTCTTTATGAATTGTGATATGGTAAAATTCCTACTATTAAGTACTTTAAGGTGTTTGGAAGAAAATGTTATATCAAAAGAGATGACGAGAATCTAGGAAATTTTGTTGCAAGATGTGATGAAGGTATTTTTCTTGGATATGAAACCAAAAACAAATCATATAGATGCTTCAATAAGAGATCGAGAAAGATTGTTGAAAGTGCAAATGTGAAAGTTGATGAAAATATGCACAGTCCAGTTAAAATAAGTGAAAATGAACCAGATGAACCTGTTTGTGGACAAGAGTAAGAGAAGGATAAGGAAGATGAAGAACATATTGAAGAAGAATAGACTTTGGAACCTGCTCCTAAGACTCCAAAGTATGTACAAAAAAATCATCTGGAAGAACAAATAATTAGAGACAAAGGAAAAGGTGTAACAACAAGAAGCAAAGCAGTAGTAGCCGAGGTAAATTTGTGTCTACTTTCCAAGATAGAAGCTAAAATAGTGTGTGAAGCATGAAAAGATGAAAATTGGGTTAGATCCATGAAAGAGGAATTACAACAAATAGAAAAAAATCAAACATGGGAATTGGTTCCTAGACTGGTAAACAAGAATGTGATTGGTACAACATGGGTATTCAGGAATAAGTTGAATGAAGATGGTGAAGTAGTAAGAAACAAAGCAAGACTTGTGTGCAAAGGTTATTCACAGGTTAAAGGAATAGAATTTGAGGAGAAATTTTCTCTAGTGGCAAGAATGGAGGCCATTCGAATGTTTTTGGCATTTTCTGCTCACAAAGATTTCAAGGTATACTAGATGGATTTTAATTCTGCATTCCTAAATGGAGAGTTGGAAGAAGAGGTCTATATGGAAAAACCATAGGGATTTTAGTTATTCCGATCAACCGGATATGGTTTGTAAGTTGAAATATTTATTGCACTTAGGCTTGAACATGTGCTGACAAAGGATACTTTTGAGTATCTCCAAGAGAATTTGGGGGTTACTGCTCTTCCTTCTTTGAAATAGGTGCACATAGAGGTGTATTAGTCTAGTGGATCTACAAATTTATCATCTGTTTGGACTCATGATTGGGGTCTACTCCTCAAGGGGAGTAAGGAGTATCATTGTTGATGTATGATATGCGTGTTTTCATGGGTGCACTCCTAACGGGGAGTGATCAAAACTTTATGTGGATGAATAATCATGTAAAAAATTCTCTTTTCCATTGATGTCAAAGGGGGAGAGAGAGTCATGTGAAAAATTCTATCTATATCTCAAAAAGTTGAAAAGTAGAAACGATCTTGTAAGGAAAAGAGAGTGCAGGATGTGCAGGTTGTCTAATCTGGAAAAAGAAGGGGAAGAGTGTGTATGTTGTCTTTGATAGTTTTTCACATCATGTGTTGCCATAAATGAAAAAGGGGGATATTTTTGTGAGTATGAATGAGTATGGTGGTGTTGTCATTAATGTTGTCATTGATGTCAACATAGTTCAGGTTGTTGCAGTGAAATGAATCATGTGATTGCAGGTGGTACATGTATAGTTGATATAGTGCAAAGATTTTTTTAGTACATGGATATATCTTTATGGTGTTGAAGGTGAGCTGATAAGATGAGTTACCAAGTGCTTTTGATAAAATTAATAAATAGTGAGGATAGAGTTGTGTGTGTGTTCAGAATGTGCTCTGCATTTATTTTAGGTTGATCCTATGCTTATGCAAATTGTAGTGTTGCTTATGGGAATCCTTGGGTGATATATCCTAGATTATAGATTCTAGTTTTATGGAGAGTTAAATTTGTATTCACCAGTTTGTGAATTGGTCTACAAGATTTGTTTGTGTATGGACTGGGAGAAATGGTTATGCTTTGTAGTCCTCTGCTGGTTTGTTTTAGGTCTTGTAGATGAATCTGAAGTTATATAAGATGTTTTCATGTATATGGTGAAGCGTTTTATGTGGTTCACATGTTATCTTCTTGTTGTGAATGTGTGTACTTCAATGTTCATTGGTTTTTTCATTAGGTTTGGCTGACCTGGTGTTTACACATCATGCAAGAGATAAGTATCAATTAATGAAGTGTGTGATTGATCCAAGATATTTTTTTGGGTCATGGTTAAGTATTAATTTGGTCCAATCTCATTCTTATCCATCAAAAGAATTTTGAGTCACTGACCTAAGTTGAATTTTTAAAATGAAGAATGTGTAGCCAACCTTGGAGAAAGTTTCTAAGATCGAAGTTGGTATAAATAAAATTTAAGATGTTATGGATAACAATCCACAAGTGTGAGAAGCAATATAGATGCGAAATATTGTGTTAAAGTGATATGAGGAAGCAAGAAATTCAATGTGTTAGACTCCTGAAAGCAGTGACCCGATGGTGTCTTGAATTCTCTGATCAAGGCTACAAATGTGTGGAAGTTGTTGTGGTGGATCTTTTGTTGCATTGAGATAATATTCTCTGTGTAACATTCTTCTTTCTATGTTTATGTATTTGTAGGAAGTGAGCCTCCTATCTGGATAGTGAGTCCTATCTAGACAGTGGATCATATCTTGGGCAGTGAGCCCTTTGGTAGTGAGCCTCTTGTATCCAGTTTTGAAATTACTAGTATATTGTGAGTTAATCCTCACTGTGGTTTTTCCTTGTGTGTGTAAATATGTGGAAACAAAAAATAAGTTAAACAACACACCAATGAAATATTATATCAAAGAATGTAATTTAAAACTAAACAAACTTCAAACCCAGCAAATTCTTCAAAACCGTCCCATTGTCGTCTATCTCCAAGGATTCATTTTAAGCCGCTTGCTCTTAGATTTTTTAAGCAAAAGCTCAAAAAAATGACAACCTAGAGAATGAGATGATATGAAAAATGCAATCTTATGATAAATGATATGAGATAAAGTTATGCTTAGATATGATGCTAAGATAATTAAACTAAGAACAAATTATGTAAGCTATTCTACCATGATTATTTATGTTAAGATGATAAAAGCTAAGATGCTATGCTATGATTAAGAAATCTAGGATATTAAGATGCTAAATGCTTGATTATTCAACTATAATTCTCACACTATGCAAATAGTTCCAGGATTTTCAAAGAGCCAAGAGGTCCTATTTATAGATTTTTGGAGGCAAAAGCTTAGTTGGAAAAAATCAATGATTGAGATTAAGTCTGGTAAGATGAACGATGAGAGATGGAGAAGTTGGAGAAAAAGATGGAGGTTAGAGAGTAAGCAAAAATATTTTTCCTTTCCACAAAAACATTTCACTCAAAAATAGAGACAACTTGCCATGTGTCATCTTTAGTTATGAGTTAGTTTTGGTGGTTGAAGATAATTCAACAATTAAATTATTTAATTATTTAATTTCATGTGACATGTGGTTTTTGGAAACTCCTAATTAAATATTAAAATATTTAATTAATGACTTTTAGAAGATTTGGAATGATTTTATGATTTTTGGAAAAGAAGAATATTTACTTTATTCAAAATAAAGCAATGTGATAATTAAATTAAATAAATTGTAAATTTTACTTAATTAATTAAGAAGAAATGAAAAAAGAAGAATATTTACTTTATTAAAAAATAAAGTAATGTGATAATTAAATTAAATAAATTAAGAAGAAATAGAAAAAGTGATTAAATTAAGTAAGTAACTAAACTTATTTAATTAAGATAAAAGAATGTAGAAAATGAACAATATAAATAAATTATTTAAATTCATTTATATTTAGGTAGGATTATAGATTTCATTAAATAACTTGTATTTAATAAATTACTAGACTCATTATAATGTGACCATTTTTAGGTGTATACATTATGCCCCTCTTTGAAGTGATGTGTTTTATGCATTGCTTCAAAGATTTAAAAAGTTTGCCCCATATGTGAATTTTGGAAAACTGATGTCTACATTCCCCCGTGGGCAATGAATCAGATAAAATTTTGGATTTTTTTGGAAATTTTTGATGATTTAAAAAAAAATTTACTAATTGGTTGTCTGATTCATCAGCCGATAAAGATGATGTGATGGAAACTGCTATTGAAATATTGATACGAAGATGAAGAAATTTGATTGTGCCTTGTGGATAAAATAATCTCATAAAATTACCCTCCATTCACCTTTAAATAGGTAAAAATTAACTTTTGAAGATCATTTGTGCATTGTTACCTTAGTGAATTTTGAAAAATTTGAGCTCTAGAGTGAGAAAAATGGCACTTCCCATCCACCAACATATTTGACAACACCAATGCGTGACACATTATGGAACTTCGGTATGTATTGCGTAAAACTCCTTTTGATTTGATTCGTCAAAATTTGAAATGATTTCGGCATATTTTCTTTGATTTTTCACACGTTTGGCGTAGGGTAGCACATATGACAAGTTTTATAGCACATGTGACAAAAAATATAGCGCATATGAAAAGTTTTATAGCGCATGTGACAAAAAATATAACGCATATAATTTTGTATGACATATAGAAATTTTAGTAGCACATTTGAAGAGGTTTGTAGTGCATGGAATGCCATGTAGTGCATCTAATGAATTTAGTAGTGCATATGAGTTCCATAATGCATATGAAGATTTTTGTAATGCATATGCCTGAATTTAAGTAATTTTGCCTGATTTTCTCCTCGATTGATTCAACATGTGATAGTGAATTTTTGATGTTTGGATGATGATAACTAATAGGGCTGATAGGATGATTGATAAAGTGATCTCATGATGAAAGAGCCTTACTGATAGGGTAACTAATAAATTTTTCCTCAGGATGAATGAAAAAATAAATAGCAGGATTGATAAATTTGTCCTCATGATGATGAGAAAACAAATAATAAGATAACTGATAAATTTTTCCTCATGATTGATGAGAAAACAAATAGTAAGATTGATAATTTTTCTTTCATGATTGATGATAAAAAAAATAGTATGATAGATAAATGTGTTTCATTTGATTGGATTGATTGATTCAAGTGATTTGATTGTTTTGATTGATTTCTTTGATTTGATTGATTAAATTGAGTGATTTTATTGATTTGATTGGTTTCTTTGATCACAAATGTTGATTTTCTATGTTTCAAATTGATAGGAGAGATTAGGGATTCTTCAAGTGTGGGAGCGATTTTCAAAGACTTGGAGCTTGATTCGACTTCTTGTTTAGGTAGATAGAGATTTCATTGATGCATGTGGGTTGATTTCATTTCTTGAGATGCATAAGATGTGTCTCAATAGGGGTTTTTTTATTGTGCTTGCCGAGAGGTGGCATAGTGATACAAACACCTTCCACTTGGCTACAGGGGAGATGATGATTACTCCCCAAGATGTCCATCGAATTCTATGGATTCTAGTGATGGGAGAGATAATGAAATATGACATGAGAGAGAAGGGGGGTACCGATGCTTTGAGGAGGTTTTTTGCAGATGGCCATATTGCCGGATACAAGATTCCATGGGCTGAGATGGTTGAGATGTGTGCTCGATTTCCTTGTGTACTAGCAGGATTCATAGGTGATTTCTTATGTCCCAAATGTAGGTCGAAGGGACTGGCAGTTGGATGGGGTCGAGTACTTGAGAGCATGCTTATGTAGGGTACATGATATGCTTGGGGATCATGCATGATCACTCATTTATACCATGAGCTACATCAAATAGTGTAATTTGGAGGGATGAGCATGGTCATTAGATTTTTTCTGCTCTAGGTCTGGGCATGGGAACATTTAGTAGTTACATGTCTTGTGGAGGATAAACAACATCCAGTTGGGCGATCATATTGTTTTGCATATGAAGGCATTGTTGTCGAGGCTAGGCTGGGAAAATTAGACTATTGGCAGAGAGTACTAGATGATTTGGATATAGTTACATGGTGTCCTTACTTAGATTGGGAGTAGTGGCCAGAGGATGCTAGGGAGATGCCTTATGTTTTTGTTTCTCGATACTTGATCGGCCACACACCTATATCATCAAGAGATTTCCACTGGGTCGGGTGCTTAAACAGTATGGTTAGATGAAAGGGATTCCCAAGGGTTCTACCATTTATTCTCGTCACCAGTAAGAGATTTCAGTGTGGGGACCCCGAATTTCATTTGATGTAGTCTCTATAGAGTTCATTGCTTTAGGGGCACAAATATGGGATTATAGACAAAATATTCTTGATGGGGGTATGACTGAAAACTACACACAATATGTTACAACACATCCAACACCATGGCTATCAAGTCCCAAGGAGCCTATTGTACCATTGGATGGGGGAAAAGCACAAAGAATCGGGTAGAGGCGAAGGAGAGAGGAGATGGAGAAGAGTGGGAGTGAGGAGGTGGGGGTGATAGGGATGCCTTAGTAGCAATGAGGAGACCATAGAGGAGACTCTTCATTATAGGTTTTGGGCCTGATACAAAAATCCCCTCAGATCAGAGTCAGATAGCCATCCTATAGACTATTGTACAAAGCTTATAGGGTCAGCTAGCATAGGCTTAGGCTTTGATAGTGCAGTTACAGGTATAGGTTACGCAGGCTACCACCAAGAGAGATACTGCTAGGCAAGAATGTCAGCAGGCTGAAGATGTGGTAGAGAGGGTTTTGAGTGCCGTAAAGGGTAAATCCATGAGAGATATGTTGGCCGAGACACTGGATCTAGCTCTGGAGGCCAAGTACTATAGGGTAAGATATGAGGAGGCAGTAACTCCTGAGCAGCGGGTTCCTTATTCTACCAGCAAGTCATGGAGCCACTCCAAGAGTCATTCTCAGAGTATGAGTAGAGGTTTTACACAACCACCTCTGAGAGGGCCACCAAGCAGAGCCCCAAGGGTAGGTACATTTGGTGCAGGAGGAGCATGTTGTGTGAGAGCGATAGCGTCAAGGGGTAGCACTAGCTAGTTATTGTGGATGTACAGTTCCTTAATGATGTACCATTTTTTATGATGCCGATGTATACACTTTTATGATATTTCATGCCACATTATGATGTTGTATCTCTCCTTGTACATTTGACATTGAGCTTTGATATATTATGAGATGCAATGGATTTTTTGATCTATGTATTGTCTACGTGTTCTGCTATGATGTATGAATTTATGTTGGATGTATGTATGATTGATGTTTATATGATGGATTATTATGATGTATGCATGGACTTTCTGCTACGATGTGTTATGTAATGATTATGATGTGTTTATGTCATGTAAATTATGTTTTAATGCTATATGAGATGGATGCAAATGATATGCAATGTGATGTGTATTTTTGTATTTTTTTGATGCTTACATATATAATCTAATGCATGGATGTATGATGATGATATGATGTGATAATGCTTTCTAAATTCTTTGTAATGATGATATGATGTTAAAATGACAATGTGATGGAAAATTATTATGTCTCTAAATGTATGAATGATATGAAAATGCAATCTAAATAAATAACCTGATATGAAAAATGATAACACACTTTAGATGATCTGAAAAATGATAATGCATATTAAATGAATGAATGATATGAAAATGATAATGCATCTAAAATGAATGATTGATATGAAAATGATAATGCAGCTAAAATGAATGATTGATATGAAAATGATAATGTAACTGAAATGAATGATTGATATGAAAATGATAATGCAACTGAAATGAATGATTGATATTTTATTTTGTAATGTAAAATGTACTCAATCCTTTGTTAGAGAGATATGTTGTCTTTGATTTTTTTCCAACGTTGGAAAATCTATAATGCATATGCAGAACTAGCATGAATGCAATCTATATTAACCATAAAAAATTGTCATTCTGAGAGCTATTTTATGTTTGTTTATCATCATGGAACTTTTGAAATATTCAAAGTTAGTACCAGCATCAAAAAAGATATTTGCACCGATGATGACCTGAGTACAACTTTCATGATTTTTGATATAGGAAGGTAAAACAAACATCTAGGTAGAATTGAACCGAGATGACCTAAGTATTGCTTGCATAAACATTAAAAATTTAACCCTTTTCCTATGCAAATTATGAAATATGATTAATGATATGATGTAGAGCATGTCCCATGACAAATTTTCATAGTAATAATGATCAACTTATAGACAACATACAAAGAAAAATCATACTCCTTCCTTGCTTCTCTAGTCTCAGACATCATCGAGTTACTCCAGAAGTATGATAACAAAAATCCATAAACAAACATTCCTCCTTTGCTTAAATTATTTCAATCATTATTCAGATTAGATCATCCATTTTTATTTGAAAACCTAATGTTATGCTGTCTGATAAGCATTTTTTATCACGTATGATTGATTGCCAAATGTTGTCTTGTCCTTTTGTTTTGGTTTTGTTTGACGTGATTGTTGTATTTCCATTTGTCTATTGTGATAGCTCAAAAGTTAGTTTCCCCCATTGAGTATGTAATTTTCTCCCAGTTATACACAACCAATTATTATGGATATGCACAAACTTCACCAAACCATGATGAAAGACAATTGCCTCTATGATGCACAAATGATGGATAGTTATGATGCAGATAATATGGGTATCTGATATGATGGAGGACATGAACTAATAGATGGAAGAGTCAACTTGTTCAAAATAGCGCCTGATTGTCAGGTTTTCACTATTTGTTTTTATTGCATAATTTTTAGATTTTATGATTTTTTTGCTATTACAAAGATGCATGTTTGCCAGGTTTTCATCAGGGCAATGATTTTTTTCTAGACTTTTTCAGGAATTTTTATGCTGTTTTGTTCAGACATAGAACTTATTAAGATGAATTCTATTGATCGGTTCTTCAAATAGGTCCCCTTTAGGTGTAGACATTCGATAGGCTCCAAAACCATATACTGCAAAAATGACAAATGGATAAGCCAATTTGGTTCAAACTTTTCGTTCTTCTCCCTATCTTGTTGATTGCAGGGATTTTCCTTAAGGACCAAGTTACCCACTTGGAATGCTCATTTTTTAACTCTGTGATTGTAGCTATGAGACATAACTTGTTGATAACCCTTCAAGTGATCAGCTGCATGTTGTTGTCTCTCATCTAGAAGTTCCAGTTCTTGCAGTCAGGAAACTTTGTAGTCTTCATCAGTTATGAGTCCCTTTAGTGAGATTCAAATTGAGAGTATATCAAATTCTAATGGCAAGATCGCTTCAGCTCCATACACCAAGGCATATGGGGTGGCTCTTGTTGGTGTGCGAATGCTAGTTCGATAGGCCCACAAAGTTGGATTCAACTGAACATGTCAATCATAACCGACATCATTTATTGTATTCTTCAAGATTTTTAGGATTGTTTTATTTGAAGCCTCTTCTTGGTCATTTCTGTGTGGATAATAAGACGTAGAGAATTTGTGTTGGATATAGAATCTTTCACAAAGTTCTTCGACATCTTGATTCTTAAAAGGTCTCCCATTATTAATGATAATGGAGCTGGGAATGCCATATCGATATATGATGTAACTCAGGATAAAAGATGCATTTTTCTTGTCGGTTACTATAGTCAATGGAACAACTTCAATCCACTTGGTAAAATATTCAGTTGCCATGATTATAAACTTATGTCCATTTCATGAAGAAGGATTAATTTTTCCAACAAGATCAAGTCTCCACTGAGAAAAAGGCCATGTTGTAGTGAAAGGTTGCAACTCTTGAGTAGGTGCATGTATAAGGTTCCCATGGATCTAACACTTTGGACATTTCTTTACAAAGTTAAAAGATTCCCTTTCCATAGTTGGCCAATAATAACCCATTCTGACAAGTTTCTTAGCTAAGGTCAATCCACTTGAATGAGTTCCACAAATACCATGTCGATAGAGGGTGTCAGCGATTAAGGTATATCAGGAAGATTGGCGTATAAAATTTCTCTTTTGATTTTGGGAAAAATCCAGGGGTAAGATATTATCTTTCAAGTAGGTATAGATCTTGCCATATAAAGGGGAAACAAAACCAACCAGATGACAGATGATTTGGGACTCGGGATTATCATATGCAGGGTAAACAATTGTTCCACTAGGAATTCATATCAAGTTTGATTTTTTGATAGTTGTAGTAGCGCAAAAATTGTATCCATGGAATCTATAGCTTTGTTGTCAATTCTCAGAATCCGTGTAAACTTGATTTCAGTAAAATATTTCTTAAAATCATCAACCATGTTCTTATAAGGCATCAAATTGTCATGTTTGGTTTGAAAATCATCATTTATTTGGTTAATGACAAGTTGTGAATCACCATAGAATTTCAACACTCTGATCCTCCATTTCAATGCTACTCCCATTCCAGTAAGCAGTGCTTCATATTCAGCTATGTTATTGGTGCAAGGAAACATTAACCGATAGGATTTTTGAATAGTATGCCCCTGAGCCATGTTGTGTATAGGATCCATCAAAATATAGTGTACATGATTGCTTTGTTGCTGCTGTGAAAACATCTGCATCAAGAAATTCAATATACATCGAATGATATGTTTGTAAGGGTGCTTCAGCCAGCTGATCTATTATGGCTTGTCCTTTGATGGTTTTTCGATCTAAATAATGGATATCAAATTCACTTAGGATCATTACCCATTTTTCTAGCCTACCTGTTAAGGTAAACTTTCTCAAGAGGTACTTTAATGGATCAATTTTAGCCACAAGTTTAACTATGTGGGCTAACATATAGTGCCACAAATTTTGGGAAGAAAATACTACTGCTAACAAGCCTTTTCAATAAAAGTGTAGTTGAGCTCATGACTTGTCAAGGTCCAGCTAATGTAGTATACAACTCATTATTTTCCTATTTTGTCCTCTTGTGCCAACAATGCCCCCAAGGATACCTTTGTGGCTGAAATTTAAAGTATGAGTGGCTCTTATGGTACTAGTGGAACCAAGGCTGGTGGACTCATCAGATATTGCTTGATTTGATTGAATGTCACTTCACACTTTTCTTCCCACTTGAAAGGAATATTTTTGTGCAAGAGATGCATGAAAGGAAAACTCTTGTCTGCTAGTTGTGCGATGAACCTTCTGATAGATTGTAGTCATCCCTCTAGTTATCGAAGCTGAATAATATTTCTTAGTGATGGAATCTCCATGATGGCTTTGAATTTTACTAGATCTACCTCTATTCCCTTTTCTGAAACAATATATCCTAGGAGCTTTCTAGATTTAACTCCAAAGACACACTTCTTTGGATTGAGTCTAACCTTGAGTTTCTCCATTCTGACAAAGATTTTAGATAGGATTTCAAAATTTCCCTCCCTTGTATAATATTTTTCTAATATATCATCCACATAATCTTCCATGAAAGTGTGCATCATGTCATGAAAAATAGTGGTCATAGCTCGTTGATAGGCCACACCTACATTTTTAAGTCCAAATGGCATCACATTCCAACAATAAGTACCCTAGGGACATGTAAAATCAGTCTTGTCTTGATCCTCAGGCGTGATCTTGATCTGATTATATCCTGAGAATTCATCCATAAGTGAATACATGGCGTGTCCATCTGTCAAGTCCACTATTGTGTCAATGCTAGGTAGAGGAAAATCATCTTTTAGACATGCTTTATTCAGATCTCAAAAATCTATACAAATTTTGATATGCCCATCATGTTTTGTACTAGTAGAATTTTAGAGATCCATTCTACATAGTCAATGGACTGAATGAACCCTACATCCAATGTTTTCTTCAATTCCTCTTTGACCAACAATGCGACATGCGGATGCATATTTCTAAGTTTTTGCTTTACTAGTTTTGCCCCTAACATTATAGAAAAATGATGCATGATGAGATTAGGATCTAGTCCAGGAATATCCACATATGGCCAAGAAAAAATAATTTGATTGGCTTTCAAGAATTCTATGAAATTTGGTAGCTCTTCCTCTGTTAATGAAGCAAAAAGTTGTAGGATTTTTGGCTGTTTTGTAGTATCTATGTTGTTTTCTTCCATTGGCTCGATAAAAATAGAAGATCTTGTTTGGTATTGTTCTGGGAGAGTGTCAAGTTTCTCATCCTTCAATTCCTTCAAAAGGTTTTCACCATCGGATACGCTCTTTCTTTTTCCTTTTTCATGATCTAACACTACCATTTTGTGGTTTTCACTGTTAGATTGATCTTTTATATTATTAATTTTGCAGATAATAAACTTGGCACTCTCTTGATTGAAATATTGATCATGAGATTTTCTGGTGGAACCTATTTCAAGATTGGAAGAGCAAATGAAGTTTAGAACGGCCTCATCATCTTTGAATATAGGGATATCAATAGTTTAAGTTTGATCCCAATCAATAAGCTCAAGATGGATTAAAGGAAAATGATCGTCTGGTTGAGTGAGGTCAAGGGTTGTTAAGGTCATGACATAGACATGATTAACATTCTTGCTATAGGGAAGGTCTATGATGGTATCCTCTTCTCGATTATAAATCTTGTTTTGAACCGAATCATCCTCGCTCGAGTCATGGTCATATTGAAGTACATAGTTAAGTGGTTGAGTCCTTGAAATTTCTCCTTGTGTAAGTATGGGTGTTTATTTTTGTATGACATCAATCTTTTTATCTCTCCAAAATTCATCATCATAAATTGTATCCCATTCATATTCATTTGAATTAGTGTCGGAGTTATCCTATAATCTAAGAATTGTTAAAGCTATTTCTTCATGGGATTTCTTTAAAGCTACTTCTTCCTGGGTTTTCTTTAAATCTACCTCTTCATGGGTTTTCTTTAAAGCTGCTTCTTTTGTATCTTCACCATACCCAAGTCTCGTTTTATCCTTTGAATGTGTTATTGTAGGCTAAATGGGCTCTATAATTCATTTCTTTCTTTTACCTATGGGACCAGTTCCTTCATAGCCCATCCTTTGCATTATAGCATAGCCTTTACCATATTGTTTTGTAGGAAATTTGATATGTAGAACAGATTCATATTCATTCTTATATAGCTACTTGAGAATGTCTCTATCTTTAGCTTCATATTCTTTATTATTAGCTTTGATAAAAAAAATGTCAAACATTGTGATGGGTACTAAAGATTGTGCTCCTGATGTGGAAGCTGTTGCAACTTGTTGTTTGGATATTGTGGGTTGGACATATGATCTTGGAGAGATAGGTAAGTTAGAGAGACATAATTAATATTCTCCCACCCCTTTGTCCGTCAATTGAAATTTTGTGTCCAAGTTCATGATCAACTCTTTTTATTGATCATTATGATTTAAAGGGGAAACAAAAAGAGCCTCTCTATTATGCGATATAAAAGTGTCATGGGTTGCTCTGAGATTAGAATTTTTTTTCCTAATGTTGTGATATGCTGGTATAGTTATCTCTTGTCTGTCATAGGGAAATTTGAGACATTGATGGTATGTTTATGGTACTACTTGCATCTCATGGATCCAAGGATGACCCAAAAGTATGCTGTAAGAAAGGTCTCAATCCAAATCTTGGTAGAAATTATTTTTCAGAAAAGGTCCCACTCTGATAGGCAGCATGATAGGCCCTTGGAAGATCATTCTTCATCATCATATGCTTTAATTTTTATCTTCCTTCTTGGATCAATAGAATCTTTAGAAAATCCTAAGGCATAGAACAACTTTAAAGTACAAATATTCAAGCCGGATCCCCCATCTATTAAGACACACCTAACTCGGGTTTTATGGATCATGACTTCTAGATAAAGCGAGGAATTGTGTGGATGAGACATGGATGCATTGTATTTTTTGGAAAATGATAGGAAAGTGGGTGAGAACAAGTGTCCCACCATGGATTGTAACTTTTTAATATTCCAACTGGTGGATATAGTTGTGTTTATGAGAGCCTTCTCTAAAATATCTTTATGTGCTGGGGATATCTTGAGAAGCTCTAAGATAGAGATTTGGGCTAGTGTTTTCTAGAATTGATTGAATACATTATACTGAATTGGAGGAGGGACAGTTGTTTTGGATGAGCTCCCTTTGACGACAAATTTAGCTTGTCCTCTTGTTGTCACATTGACTTGTCGATATTCTTGCTTTCCTTGACCTTGATAACATTAAACTATTGGTCATCCATGTAAATATGGTTGATTGTGGTATCATAGACATGGTTTACACTTTTCCCCTTATTATTTGAAGATTCTCCTTTTTGATAGTTTCGAAGAGGGTCCTTAGATGCTTGATGATCTTCATTGACATGATGTTCCTCAACTGCTTTTTTTTTAAGAAAAAGGCATAATGCCTATATATATTTATTAATATATAAAATATATACAAAAGGTTTTGTTGTTCCTATCCAATTGCTTGCTACATTAAAGACCACATATAGGAGGTAAAACCTATTGTTTCTTGATCAAGGACCTATTCTATAACCCTTATCTAGCTTGTTTTTTACAAAATCAAGCTTAATCCTGCTACATAATACCTACTAAACTTAATACCAACTACACATTATATTTTCTCAAGCATAAAAGACTCATTAGCTACTGCTCAATTTCCATGAAATATGGAAAATCCACATCCGGATTACTAAGTGGAGCCCTGACAAGATAATTATGGCCACCCTGGTTTTGAGCATGTTCTAACCAATGCTGGGTCGAATTCACCTCCAAGACTTCACATATGTCCCTCAACTGTTATTATGTCATTTTCTATCAAATCTTGGACTAATTTTTTCAATCCTTGACAATTATTTGTCCTGTGTCCCTTGCATCTATGGTAGTCACAGTAATAGGACTCATTCCATGATGGTGGTTTGACCTATGGATCACAATCTCTTTGAGGTGGTAAAGTGATGGAATTTTTATCCATAAGATCTTTTAAAGCTGCCTCAAGAGATTTTCCCAAAGGAGTAAAATTGTGTCGATTTGAAAAAAATGTGACTTGGGAAGATTTGCATTTTGAGTGTTACTAAGATTATTGTTGAAGTTACCACAATTTTTTCTACTATTTTGATTGGTCAAATTTCCTTGATTGGTGTTGCTATTACATTGATTGGTTGAATTTCCTTGCTTGGTGTTATTGCATGGGGTACCTGATAGATTGAAGATGGATGGTTTTGTTGTCACATTCTTTGCATCTACCACACCATCATTGACAAAATTCTTGTTTCTAGTCCAAAATCTTGATTTGTCATTGTTGTTATGATTGGACAAGTTTGGACTATATTTGTCAATTTTTATCACTCTTCTCTTGACTAAGGCTCCTTCAATAGTGATTGCATTCTCTATAAACTTCTCAAAATGTGGAGGACAATGAAGGTTGAGCCTATAACTCATTTCTTGATTAAGACTGTTAATAAATATATCCATTTTTTCCTTTTCAGGAACTGGATGAGAATATCGTGTGAATAATCTTCTCCATCTTTGTAGGAATGTGATGAAGGGTTCCTGTAGTAATTTTATTTTCTCTGCATAGATCAAGCATAGTTATTTGATGTTGAATGTTGTAGGAGTATTGGGATATAAATTTTTTGATCAAATCCTCAAATGTCTTGATGGGTGGAGTGATTTTAGAAAGCCATTCCATGGATTGCCCACCTAAACTTTGTGGGAACAATCTCATCAAGTATGTGTCCTCAAGTGAAAATTCAAGGCTCGTGTTTCTAAATTCTCTCACGTGGTCGATAGAATATGTCTTCCCATTGTATCTATCGAATTTTGGAATTTCACAATGCTATGGAAATGGGATCATGTTGAGATTTCTATCAAATGGGTATGGAAAAATATCCTCCAAAGCATACTTCTTAGTTGTGCCCCCTTGCATTTCCTTGATTTTCCCTTGTAGTGCTCTAATTTGTTGGGTAAGAGAACTAAGATCATTTAAGGAATTTTTAGTCTTTTTAGGATCTCCTTTAATTTTCTCCATATCATAGTCAGAGGGCAATTTAGTACCTTGGTTTGCCAATAAAAGAAAGTATCTTTCTTTATTTCATTATAATATATTTTCCACAGCTATGTGAAACTGCGGATCTTGTTTAGCTTCTTGAATCATTTCATTGATTATTTCATCATTTGAACTATTTCCATGAAGCCTATGAAAAGGATTTTCTGCCCTATCACCCATATTGCAAAGTGGGTTCTCTCTTTCATCTTCTTCTCTTTGTTTTTAGGACCTTGTGACAACAGGCATATGCTTGTATCAAATTGTTACTAAACTTAGATCACAAATGGGAGTGAAATTTGTTGGATAATTGATGCCTTAGCTAAATATGATGATGGATCCTATTGATATGACTAAGGAATTTCTAATTTTCAGATTTGTTTCCTTGGATGAAGGATGATAGATCTTGTTATGGAAGTTAAACTAAAAATCAAAAATTGATGCACTTTAAGATGTTTTGATCTTAGTTTTGAAAAATGAGGGTTTTGTAATAGACTAATGTTCCCAAGTTTTTCTCTATTGTATCAACTGATTTGGATGGTTGGAGTATTTTATTGCTAGTTATGGAATGTAAGAATGATGAATGGGTTGACTATGATTATGCCTTTGTGAAAGAGCTCTTTGTTGATGATAAGATTGTGAATATAAATGCTCTAAAGAAAAATCATCAGTATATCCTCTATCAAAGTCATGATATCTATGGATGAAAGTTTGATAGTCAAGCAAAACCTTCCTACTTTGGTACAAGAAGCACCCCCTTTTCAAAAAGTTCTTGTAGCTAAGTTAATTCTTTGGTTTCTTGATTCTTTTAGCAAGAGATTTATTGACAAATTTTGTTGCTTTCCAATCACTTAACATAAATGTCAGAGTTTGATTTGTCAATTTCTTGTATTTTCTGGATGATCTTATCTGAATTAATGTTTTGAAAACACAACAATAATTTTTAAGACAACTTCTTTTAAGTCCTAGAATCTACAACATTGAGTGTATGTTCAAGGATTGAGCATGACCCTTTTTTATTTTCACTGGTATTTGAACAAGAAGACACTTCAAGCCGACTCACTCTTAAGTTCAAAAGGTCATTGTTAACACCATAGCCCATATCTTAGAACCACATCGACTCACATAGCCTTGTCACCCCCTAGAGGGCGCCCATGTTTTTATGTTTTATAGGTCTTAACCAAAGTGGAATGAAATGGCCAGGGATCCTTGGTAGTTATATGGTGAGTATCTTGGGGTTAGATTCTTCCCTCCCATTGCACTGCGGATGTTAGGATGTTTGGAAACTAACAAGTTGGCCACTATGCTTAAGCTGTTTAGTAAGGATTTCCTCTTAGTGCGGTAATGATAAACTCCCTTGAGAGGTCTCCCTGCCTTTATAAAAAAGGCTTTGGGGATGACTATCATATACACACTACCGTCGAGTGAATTTTCATCAACAACTTTCTTTTGATTATACTAGGTTGGAATGCTTGGCTTTAGTTGTTCACACTTAGGTCATTCCCGTAGGGTGAGTACTTTTTCCCACTATGATAGGCCTTCTAAAAAGGATTTAATGAAGCAAGAAATTGCATGAAATGAAAAGATGAGTTTGGCATTTTGATCACCCAGTAAAGGGGGGAGCATAGGCCTATCATCGTCCAATCACAACAAACAATGTTCAGTTTTAAATCCCAAATGATGATTTTCTATTCTACGTGATGTTCATTTTAACCGAGATAGAAATGTATGATGACTACCCTAGGATTGGTGTATTTTAATTCAAATAGCTACCCTAGGATTGGTTCATTTTAATCTAGAAACAACAATAAAACCATTGACCACAGTCACGTCGGATCTAAACAACAGATTATACAAATTACAAATGTGTTAGAACAAAGATCATATGCACTACAAAAATAGTCAAATGCACTACAAAATCAATCATATGCACTAGAGAATCAGTCATATGCACTGGAGAATCAACCATATGTGCTGGAGAATCAGTCCTATGCATTGGAGAATCAGTCATATGCACTGGAACAGTCTTAAAATGCACTATAAGAACTATTATATGTGCCAAAAAGACTTCAAATGTGTTAGAACGAGTGTTGTATGTGCTAATACGCGTCTCTAGTCATGACTTGCTAGAAAACCTATAATAAAATATTAAAAATGGAGCAAGAGACCCATAGTGGGCACCAAAAATGTGTGTGTAAATATGTGGAAACAACAAATAAGTTAAACAACATACTAATGAAACATTATATCAAAGAATCTAATTTAAAACTAAACAAACTTCAAACCCAACAGATTCTTCAAAACTGTCACATTGTCCTCTATCTCCAAGGATTCATTTTAAGTTGCTTTCTCTCAGATTGTATAAGCAGAATCTCAATAGAATGACAACCTAGAGAATGAGATGATATGCAAAATGCAATATTATGCTAAATGATATGAGATAAATTTATGCTAAGATAAGATGCTAAGATAATGAAACTATGATAATGAAACTAAGAATAGATTATGCAAACTATTCTACCATGATTATTTATGCTAAGATGATAAAAGCTAAGATTCTATGCTATGATTATGAAATCTAGGGTATTAAGATTCTAAATGCTTGAGTATTCAACTATAATTCTCACACTATGCAATTAGTTCCAAGATTTTCAAAGAGCCAAGAGGTTCTATTTATAGATTTTTGGAGGCAAAATCTTAGTTGGCAAAAATCAACGGTTGAGATTAAGTTTGGTAAGATGAACAATGAGAGATGGGAAAGTTGGAGAAAAATATGGAGGTTAGAGAGAAATTAGGAAGATGTTTCCTTCCCATAAAAAAATTTCACTCAAAAATAGAGACAACTTGCCATTTGTCATCTTTAGTTATGACTTAGTTTTGGTGGTTGGAGATAATTCAACAATTAAATAATAAAATTATTTAATTTCATGTGATATGTGGTTTTTGGAAACTCCTAATTAAATATTAAAAAAATTAATTATGTGTGAAATGTGGATAAGAAGATTCTAATTAAATATTAAAATAATTAATTAATGGCTTTTGGAAGATTTGGAGTGATTTTATGATTTTTGAAAAAGAAGAATATTTACTTTATTCAAAATAAAGCAATGTTAAAAAGAAATGAAAAGAGAAGAATATTTACTTTATTATAAAATAAAGCAATGTGATAATTAAATTAAATAAATTAAGAAGAAATAGAAAAAGTGATTAAATTAAATAAGTAACTAAACTTATTTAATTAAGATAGAAGAATGTAGAAAATGAACAATATAAATAAATTATTTAAATTCATTTATATGTAGATTGGATTAGAGATTTAATTAAATAACTTGTATTTAATTAATTACCAGAATTATTGGAGGGAAATAGTTTGAATTTGAATTGGAGGAATATTCCTTTGCAAGTGTGTCAAAAGCTTTTGCAAAATGCTACAAAACTTCGCAGACTTGCGACCCTTCACCGATGGAGTTGGAGCAGAGAAGTAGGAGATGGGAGATCGCAGGGGTGGGTCTGCTCATGGGGGATGGCCATCACAAGGTGATTTCTGCCTGTGCTACTCTAAGGCCATAAAATCAGATGCACAAAAGGGCAATTCATCATGGGTTGCAATCAAACAATTTAGATGCCCTGGCTCTAATTCGACTATGTTGGTTGAGATGAATGTGACTCCAAATGGGATCTTCAAAGGCTGTACTTCAGGCACAGAGTCAAACCCATCCCTCCAACCTTCTCTTGGTGCTATCACCAATGTTGGCAGAGCCTTGCCATTTCATCGCTCTGATGCAATTCCAGAGATCTGCTTAACCGGTGACATTCATGATAGGGAAAAATTTCTTATGGAGCATGCACTTATATGAAGGTTCATCAGATCGTGGCCAAATTTGTGTGATCTTCATAACTGGATTTCTGAGAGCTAGAAGGAGGGCTTAGAGGAAGAAGTGAGTATTTACCCGTGTGCCAGAGGTTTTTTTATTTTGGAATTTGACTCCTCTAATGATAGAAAATAGGTGTTAGAACAGGGGCCTTGGTTCTTTAATGGAGATTTTTTATGCTTAAAGCAATGGTTTCCTTCCTTCGATCCTCGATCTGACTCTTTCTCCTTAGCCTTTCTTTGGGTGTGTCTACCATACCTGCCCATGCAATTTTGGGAACTTGACATTTTGAGAGCCATTGGAAATGGTTTTGGGAAGTATCATGGTGCCTTAGAAGAAACTATAAATTATGAAAACTCAATATGTGCCTGAATATGTGTTGAAATGGACCTTTCTATTAGTCTACCTGCTGAAATTAATGTGAAGGTGGGTAACAAAACCTAGAGGCAACTGATAGACTATGAAAAAATACCTTTCCGATGCAGAAAATGTTTTTCAATGGAACATGTTATTGCACAGTGCAAAAAGGTATCTTTTGTGAAGAGTGCACAGGCTCCATGGGAGAATCCAACTTGGTGGATGGGGGTTGAGCCCCACCATTACAATATTGCTCTGACTTCTCCAATTAGTACAATCACTCCTCAATCTCCTCCCAAGGATACAAAAAATGGTTGTTTCCTCCCCCTCATCGAAGGCTACCAACTTATCCTTATGAGATACGCTTGGGGAAGACACAAAAAGGATGTCAGTGACCCCCCCAATAAATTTAGAGAAATATTTTCCTCCTTCCTGTATGGATGATTCTTCAGCATCCACTGAGCCATTAACTATTGTTGAGGCTCGGGGAGATAGGATTTATAACATATCAAAATCTATGAGCTCGCTGGGTTCTTTGATTCCAGGGGATGGTATGGGCACTTCATCTAGTAGGGAGGAGTGTGGTGGGGAGTCTCCCCCACCTATAGATCAAGATTCGATAGAAGTGAAGAAGAAAAAATCCTCTCAATCAAAGCTCTAGATGACACTGAGATCATCAAAGAAAAAGGAGAAGGAATACAAATAGTATGTCTACAGTATATAAATAGGGAAATGAGAAAGGAGAAAACATGAGGTTCTGGTCGAGACGAGATGAGCCCCATCTTCACTGCCTCAAGAAGTTGAAGAGAAGGTGGATAAGTGAATCTCTCTGCTGAGGTATTTTGTGCATATATGTTTTTGGTAGTATATAGATCTAGTCATAGAACTCGGATAAATAGGAAGTTCATAGCTAGATCAACATAGTATGGTGGGTTTAGTAGTATGAAGGCTGGTTACAATATTTTGCTCTGTTGCAAAATTTTGCTTCCAAAACTATAAGTTTTTGATACTCAATATAATACAATGGGTGCTGGCCCCACTCAACTATTAATATATCAATTTTTTTTTACTAGACTTATTATAATGTGACCATTTTAGGTGTATACATTCACTTATAGGGTTTTCCATGTAAATTTGGTGTCTCTGATATTTTATTTATTTTTATCTACATTTCATGCTTATACTTAATAACAGATTAGAGTGAATATGGAATTATTTAAGATCTATGGTGAATTTGATTAGATACAACTAATTCAACCCCTCCTCTTAGCTATCTTGTGCAATTCAATAGTAGGAGGGACTGAGAGCCAAGGTAGAGTAGGATATTCTTATGCAAGAGGTAGAGTAGGAGGGGTCAAGAGTGGTCGAGGAGGAGAGAGAAGAGTGGGAGGAGATCATTATGGGGGAGGGCTTGGGTGAGGGGTTTTAGTATGTTCCAACTTGGAGGCCATGGAGGAGGTGGAGGGAGACATGACAATGCATCCTTAGATTGTATATTCACAGGCACAACTCCAGGCTATCGATACATAGATACAAGGCTTACAAGAAAAGGTCTATAGGCTGACCACTAAGAGAGACATGACAGTCATCAAGTCATAGAGGGCCAATCAGTAGTTCCTAGACTTAATTTTGACTAGTGGACCTATGGATGAGCTAAGTCATCATCTTTTTCAAGGACAAGATGCTCGATATTATTGAGACCTTTATGAGTGCCAAGTTATATCAGCAAAGAGGGCACCCAACTATGTGTAGATCCAAAGTCACAACAGGTCACAATCCTTTTGAATCTTACAATACTAGGTGAGTCTCCCAACATAGGCCTTCTCCATATCACTGACCATCAAGATTAGGACATGGAGCCTTATGATCTCAGCCATGACAATATAGGCCTCTGTCACCAAGACCATCCCCATCAAGAGATATGGGTAGAATTGGCTAGACTTGTTTATGATATGTATTAGACACTTATTTTTTATCAAGCTTAAGAGTTCCATTCTGAGAAGCATCATGATATTGTCTTATGACACCATTTTTTGATATATATATGAGATACATGATTTTGGCGGTGACTACATGATTTATGTTCCTATGTTATATGCATATGTCGATGTGATGGATTTATGATGTCATAATGTTATGCATTTATATGATTATGAGATGACTCTATATATTATGATGCATTATGGATGTATACTGGGTGGTTTATGCTTATATGCAATTCTCTATGTTATGATGCATAAATGGATGCACTTGATTTACCTTTATTGTATGCTTTATGATGTTATGGATAAATTATGATTATGATATGTATGATGTATGCAAACACTATGATATGTATAATCTCTTTTTGATCTCTTTCTCATGGTAAGATTATGCAAGATGTATGTAATGAGTTGTATCCTGATTTTTTGTGGATGCAGGATGGTACTATATGGTTATGGCATGTAATGCTTATATAGATATTTTAATGATTCTTTATGATGGGATGCTATCTATGTTTTAATATTTTCTGATGCATTATGGATGACCTAATATGCTTATGATGATGCCTATGATTCTTATAACATGATTATGTATGCAGGATAATTTTTGTGTCACAGGCCACCATCAAGATGGGAATATAAGAAATGTTAGTGCATAGGGTATGGATGTTAACATGCAGTTAGTCAAAATGAAGAGGGATTGATATTTTTCTTGATAGATGCTAGGATTACATGTTTATCATCATTAGGTGTTAAATTATGGAAAAATGACAATAAAACTCATGGTATGACATAGACCAAGGTGTGTAATGTTATCCCTTTTCAAAAAGTGCAGTTGACAAAAAAGGAGTGTCATGACTCATACTAGGAGCCAAGCTGCCCTAGTCTTTTTATGAAGACAAACCACAAAAAAAATCAAAGAAAGAGTGGATAATGAGACATCATCACTCCTGTAAATATTTCTTGGGACATCCTTGAGGTGCATATTAACACGAACAAAGATAAATCAATAAAAAGATAAAATCAAGTAGACCCACAAAGTCAACAACCATTTAGATCATTTTTCAATGATTATTTGTTGATAGGATTGATGAGATTGATTGATTGATAACACTTGATTTAAAGAAAGGGAAGCATGTTGTATAAGATTTAAAGTCTAGTTTTAGTCATGTAGCCACCTGCATAAGGAAAATGATAAGATTGATAAATGACAATGTTTGGTTTCAAGGAAACATCCTGATTTAGATAAATGATAGGACTGAGTTTGGTTTCAAGAACTAAGGCAAGTCCTATAAGACGTCGAGTCTAGTTTCAATTTTTTTATCTCTTGTATGAGACCATTGATAGATTTGTAGGATATTTATTGATTAGGTAATTGACCGATTTGGCTTGAAGACTACTCAAGTAGAAAGTCTGTTGATTCATGATATGGTTGGGACCCAAATATCTATTTGTGTCTGATCAAAGTGTCAATTTCGACAAGGGATTGTTTATTATGAGATGGGTGATGATGGACCATGATGGACCCGAAAAACCCTAAGGGACTGACGTAATTCATGGGGGCTCATCAAATATGGCCTTTCCTACATAACATTCCTAGATACATCATAGTTCAAATGAATTGGATGATAGATAATTTATTATGGATTTGAATCATGCGTGACTCGACTTGACAAACCCTAAAGGATAGACCTAGTGCCTTGGGGTCTCATAAAAGATGGCCTTTCCTACATAACATGCACAAAGACATCATAGTTCAACTGACCTAGATTGATAGGTCTTGACACTATTTTTGGGATTTTGAAGATTATTTGATTTATTTAGATTTTGGACATGTTTTATTTTGTTTTTTTTAGAATATTTCAATGTTTTTGGATTTTTTGAAAGAATTATCTCAATTTTTTTTAATTTTTTCTATGATGACCTCCAATAACAAGTCTAGGATCTGATGAAAATTTAAGTCAATTACTTTCCCTTAGTCAAGTAGGATTGATTATTAGGAACTAGATAAGCCTTATTGTGGATAGGTGTGGTAGGTGAAGAAAACAAAATGTCAATTGTTCATAGGTCATGAGAAGGACAAAAAATTATTATTATGGATGACATGAGGAAGCATGAAGGTGAATTTATTATGGGTAAAGGTGAGAAGCTAAATAGAATGATGGTGGAGGACTAAGAAAAGACTATCTACACATGGCGCCTGTTTGCCAGGTTTTCACCATGGTACTTATCCAAGGTGCCACTAAAGCAGTTTTGATTGCTGGATAGATTATTTATCTTTACTATTTTCTATATATATATATATATTGTGGCCACACAAGACACCTATTTGCTAGGATTTCATCAAGGATTTGCAGTGTCAAAAGAAGAAAAACAATTCTCAACCACTATGGGTTTCAATTCCACAAACCTCTTCAAACTTCACAAGAAAACTTCAATAAACAATGGCACCAAATCATGAAATATTACTTCTAAGCCTTCATCAGACCTTGAAACACCTTTAACCATATTTAATTTGACAAAAACAAGCCAAATATGCTGCCTCACAACTATCTTTTATTAGATTTATAAATTATTGCATCTCAGACTCAAACCCTAGCATCATGGCTAAATCGGGTGTAACTTCCAAACCATATTGAATCTCCTAAAAATGAATACATTTTTGAGTACCCATTTTGGTCATTACGAACATATCTCATTTACAGGTACACTTGTTTAGGAACACATGCTTGCTGTCCTGACATTCTTTACTATTAATTAGGCCTAAATAGGCAGATATGCATGAAACAATCACCTATAACTTTCCCAAATCATTTAATTAATCCAATCTCTCTGGTGAGACTTTCTACTACCTTATTATGGACGTTTTCTCAAATTTTTAGCGAAATCCAATGGTTAAATATTGAGAAACACGATTTTTATTGCAAACTGTTACCCTAGATCAGAATTTGGACTGATTTCACAAAAATTAAAATAACTTCTTTAAAATCGAACCAACCTGCATGAAACTTGAACTAAATGGAAGGTGATTGGATGATTTATCACTTAAAAACAATTAGCCATCAATTCCAGCCCGTAAAATGCCGTACAAATGTCTGAAACACATAAATTTATGAAGAAAATACATTAAAATGGTGTTTTTTATCATTTTATTCTCAAAACTTCAATCACCCATGAAGTTACAATGCATACAAAGGCCTTTTTAAAGGCAATACAATTGAATTTTAATCTTCTAACTACCTCTAACCGATCCTACAACCTAAATGACTCTTCATCTCCTAATATTGCCTTTGTGCAATTTTACATTTTTATGTGAGACAACTTTTGCATTTTCTCAAATTTGACAAAACATTGAATATTGACCCTTCTAATGACCTCAAATAAATAAAATGACTCTAATAAAATTATTAGAATGTAGGAACAATAATATTTAATCAAATTTCAAAAATTGCTTCATCGAGGCCTAATTTTGTCAAGGTGCTCCTGCACCATTCTTCAAGATTTTAATTATGGTTTTATTGGATGCCTCAACTTGGTTGTTACCTTGGGGGTAATATGGAGTGGTGAAGTGGTGTTGAATGTGGAATTTTTCACATAATTGGTGGACATCTTGGTTCTTGAACGAATGACTAATATAAATAATAATGGATTGCGGGATACCATACTAACATATGATATAATTGAGGATAAATTTAGATACCTTCTTGTCAGTAATGTATGTCATAGGGATAGCCTTGATCCATTTCATGAAATATTTAGTTGTCGTGATAATGAATTTATGGCCATTGGATGAGGTGGGATGAATCTTACCTATGAGGTTGATTTCCCACTAAGAGAAAGGCCATGGTGATGTGACTAGATAAAGTTCTTTGGCTAGTCTGTGTATAAGATCTCCATGTATTTGAAATTGTCGACACTTCTTGACAAAGTGGTATGCATCACATTCCATAGTGGGCCATTAGTATCCAACATGCATGATCTTCTTGGCTAAAGTAGGACCACTCGAGTGAGCTCCATATACACCCTTGTGTACCTCATGTAGGGTTTTTTGTGCTTCATCAAAATCAAGATATATAAGGAGGGTGTTGTCCAAGCTTCAATAGTAGAGGGTGTCACAGATGATGACATATCTAGAGGTCTTACAGATAAAAGTTTTGTGCTAATTGGTAGACAATTTGAGAGGGATAACTTGGTCATGTAGGTAATCATAAACATCTTTGTACCAAGGGGAATTGGGACCAACAATTTTGCACACCATTTTAGATTTAGGTTATTTCATTTACTATTAGATACCATGTTTTTTCTACTTTATAGTCTTTATGTAATTAATCTTTCCTGCTATATAAACCATAAGGTCCTATCTATTTATTCATATTTTATTATAGACAATAGGATTATGTATTATCTCTTACTAGTCCAATCAACAATAAAAATAAAGAAAGATAACACATATCCATTAATAGACCTCCAATAATTGAAGACACCCAACTAGTTTGAATAGATGAAGCCCTAGGATGTGTTTAACAAGAGATAGTTAGATTTATCCTACACTTTAGGTTCTGAAAGGCCTAGGGGATATCCCTATCAACATTTACTAGATTACAAATATGGTAAAGGTATATAACATAGTTAATAGTAGATTATTTGTTTATAAATACAAGGAATGGTTCTTAAAATATCTCTCTCATATACTCCCCTTGTAACCTTAATGTTTGAGAATGAACAATAAGAAAATAAAATAACAAAAAAATTATCATTAAGATTAATTTCATTTAAAAATGCTAGTTTGGCTAGTCTTAAATTATCAAGCTGGTGCCTATTCCTATAATAAAAAAGTCAAACTTCGATAAAAATATAATAACTAACAAAAACTAACACTTACTTGGATCTATCTTACAAATAGTAGAATGTCAAGTTGATTTCTACCCTAAAGATACACCTCTAACTAATAACCCATAGACCTTTTAAATGCATAAAGAAATAAATTTTCACCATATGCCTTACAGACAAACTACAAAAAAAAACTGACATAAAGAAAAACAAGTGTGAATTCAGGAAATCCTTGAATTTCATAAAACATTCAAAATTATAAAGATAATATACATAACTGACATAGAGGTTTCTTATATTGATTTGATAATGATTTTTATAAAATCACTTTTCAAATATCATACACAAATAGAATTCAAATTACATATATATATATATATATACACATTGGTATATAGAAGGTAAATGGTATGATCTAGAAGAATACATAGTATAGAGCTTTCCTAAAAAATATACCAATGACCAACCCATAAGTATGATACCCTCTTTTATAAATTTACATCTAAGGTATGTGGTTGGTTCATTTGGAAGAGAATAACCATGCCTTTGATATCATCATTTTTAATGCCTATACAAAAAAAAATCCCCTTTAGGAATTGTAGAGATATGGGTAAAATAAAAATAACGAATCTAGTTTTAATGGAAGTGTCATGAGTAGACAAAATATTCAAAATAATAGAACCTAATTCATAAAAGGTGAGTACCCATTTAGGATCAAATTCATGAAATTAAACTTCTACTTGTATGAAAAAGTACTTTCTTTTGTTTTTAAAATGGGTACCCACTTTCAAATGAAATCGATACCTATTTTAAAAAGGGTATGCAATTTAAAATGAAATGGCTACCCATTTCTATTTACATCATATATTTTTTCTTTTGTAGAAAAGAACATGCATTTTGGAGTAGGTACATATTTCATAAATTTTAAAATTTGAAACCTACAATTTGATTTTTTAGGCTTGGAAACTCAATTCTTAACCTTAGACCTCCAAATACAATGTCATAAAAACAATAATAGAAAAAATAACTTTAGCATTATGGTTGATGACATTTTTCAAAAAAAATGATGAAATTAAAACCCTTTATAGATGACAATGTCTAATTTTCAAATAAAAAAAAATATTATTGAAAATATTTTTCTATTTATCAGTTAATTTTTTGAAATGTGACCCATAGACTTGAAATGATAGGTTCTAGTATTTTTTAAATAAAATTTGAATTTAACACTTAAAAAAAAATAAAAAATGTGATAAATATAGACATCATTCACTTAAAAAAGTAAAATAGAATAACTTTATTATTATTTTAGTTCAAATTATGTTGGTTGTGTGGAAGGGGTTTTCAAAAATAGAAATTACCACTAATAAAAAGTAATTAAAAAATATGTGTTTAAAAATAAAATTAAAAACATCATAACCAAATTCACCATAATACACATCTTACCATAAAATTAGAAAAATAATTTATTTATGTAAAATTATGTTGGTCATACATGTGCATATTTTGGCTTAAAATATTGAACATTTAAAAAAATCATTTTTGAACATCCTATAAAAATGAACTTTTACCATCTAAGTTTTAGAATAAACTACATATTTTAAAACTAGAAAAATTATTCTACATTTCACATTTCTAAATCATGTTAAGATTATATGAGTAACGCTGCACATTTTTAATTCAATTATAAAAAGCTTTGATTTTTAGGAAAAATACTTTTTTTTTTGCCAAAAAAAATGGACTAAACTTCTTACACTTACCCATATTTAGAAACCATTAGAAAATCACCTTATTTACACTTTACATCATTCTAAGAAAAAAAATAAAAAATTAATTTGCAAAATCTACTAAAAGGTGACGTAGAGATATCATGAAAGTATTTGGCTCAAAAACCTTAATTGTTACATTAATTAGGGCATGATATTTTTTAGTTTTTTTTTTCTCTAAATGTGCCTTGAGGAAGGAAATTATTTTTTGGGTACTAAAAGGTCTAAACTGTGGTTGTAGGGTTATAATATCTCATTAATGGTATATTAGGGTATTAGGTTGGGTGAGATTGTACAAAATTAGCTACATGTAAAATTTCATTGTATTTGCCTTTTTTTTGGGTTAGAAAATTCAACCTTTCTTGAACCATGTCATAATTTCACGAAGTTCACGAATTATTGAACTTTACAATATTAAAAATTTATTATTTTTCTCTCAATTCCTCATTAAATCTTCACTACTTAGTAGTTATCACATTTTTTAAGGCTAAGTGGGAATTGATTGAGAACATAGAATGAATAGGCTGATGTCCCGAAAAAGTGAATAGGTCCAAACATTAGAAATAAAGAAACCAAAGTTCTTCTATTTAAAATGTAGAAGATGGAACAACAACGAAGAAAATTGTAGAATATTTTCCCGTACTTTCAAGGAAGTGTGGAAAGAAAAGTCTCATAAAAAAAATAGTCTGGATAAAATCAAGAAAGAAAAAGGCCCCAAGGATAGGATTAAACCAAATAACTAGGTGTTGGTCATTGTAGAGCCTATAGAAATTGTCACTCCAAATGTAGGTGTTCAATTAGAAGAAGGTGAAGTGGACATTCAAGCTTCACTCTCGAAATCTCATACCACTATACAAATGATTAGGACGGGGGAAGGCAATGACATTAACGAATCAGATAATTCTTTGTCTTGAGGGGAAGAATACTCCATAGACATCATTAAAAGAAGACATATTTTTCAATCTGCAAAGGTTGCCTTTGCTACAAAATTAGGAAGGAAGACAGACAAACAAAAAAGAGAGGAGGAAACACCAAAATGTGACCAATCTTTAATAAAATCATACATGTTAAGATTCAAAAGAAGCTTCTCTTCTTTTGGGGAGATGAAGATCTTAACATGGAATGTTAGAGGCTTAAATTCTCATAATAAGAGACAACTAGTGAAATGTCAATTGGATTGTCAAAATATCGACCTCATATTAATGGAAGAAAACAAGATGGAATGGGAAAAAATAGAACACTTTGTCAAATAGTATAAGGGATGGAAGGGCTCTTTTTTAGATGCAGTTGGTTCTTTGGATGTGCTCTAGAAGTCATCACATCTTGATGTGGAAATAGTGGCCTCGTATCCAAGCTAGATGAAAATTAAGGTAAAATTATTACACTCCATCATTAAATTTGAAATCTTTAATATTTATGATCCTACAAAAATGGAAGAAAAGAAACATATTTGGGACTCGATAAGTAAATAAATAGTCATGGGAAAAACAATCCTAGGGTGGAATTCAATGCACTTTTAGATTCAAGTGAGAAAAACAAAAGGGTAAGGAGGGTATCTCAATCACAAAAAGATTTTTCTAAGTTTGTAGAAGAAGATAACTCTCTTTATATAAAAGCAACAAATGACACATTCACATGGAATAATAGAAGGAAAGGTTTCACTAACATTTCTAAAAGGTTAGATAGGTTCCTTGTATTGAAAGAATGGTTGTGGGAGAATGTCCTTCCAAAGGCTACAATCATACTAATTCTTATTTCAAATCATTTTCTAGTGGATCTGACTATTAGTACTAATAAAAAACCAACAAGGGGACAATTCAAATTTGAAAAAATATGGCTAAGATGCGAAGAGTTGTCGATGTTGATGAAGGAATGGTGGACGAAACCTGTGAACATTAATGGGACAAAAAATGTTTGTTTTTCAAAACAAGATTCTTCAAATAAAAGAGAGACTAAAAAATTGGAATCTAAATTTTTTCAAGAATATTTTTAAAGAGAATTATAGATTGGAGGCAAAAATCTCTGAATTAGGTGACCTACTAATAAATAAAGGTGTGGTGCTTGAAGAATTTGGAAAGGAGAAAATGTTGATGGTAGAATATAATGAAATACTAGCAAGAGAAGAATGCTATTGGAAAGCCAAATCAAGGGACATGTCGTTAGAAGAAGGTGATCTAAATACAATTTTTTTTCATAATTCCACAAAAATAAAGAAAATCTAGAATAGAAACATTCAAATAAAAGATGGGAGGGGCGCATGGGTCTGTAAAGAGGAGGTCTTATAGAAGGCTGATGTGGATTACTTTAAATAGTTGCTAAGCAATCACATGGTGGAAAAGAGGCTAAAGTATAACATCCTAGATAGCGTAGAAAAGGTGGTATCAAGTGAAGACAATGAAATTCCAATCGCACATATAATAATGAAAGAAGTGAAAGAAACTATTTTTCAAATGCAGCCAAAAAAGTCACCGGGTCTCGATGGTTTCAATGCTCTACTTTATCAAGTATTTTAGGACTTCTTGGGGAAGTAAATTCATCATTTGGTGGAGAAATCTTAGAGAAAAATGGATTTTCTAAAGGATTTCAACAAAATAAACATTGTGCTCATTCCAAAGAAAGAAAAATGTGAAGCCTTTTCAAATTAGAGATCCATATCTCTTTGTAATATGATATACAAGACAATTTCTAAAGTAATGGCAAATAGACTCAAAAAATATTTCCTCACATAATATCATAGGAGAAAACCGAATTTGTGTCAAGTAGAAATATAATAGATGGTATAATAGTTGCTCATGAAATCATCCACTCTTTGAATAAATCCAATAAAAAAGGTATGGCAGTGAAGCTTGATTTGAGTAAAACATATGATAGGATTCAGTGGCAATTTCTTTTGAAAAAATGGAAAAGATGGGCTTTGCAGAGAAGTGGCTAAAATGGATCTACTACTACATATCTATCCCAATATATTTGGTGGTAGTCAATCGGTCTCATTGAGGGTTTTTAATGGTAGAAGGGGTCTTTGATAGGGAGACCCATTATCTCCCATCCTTTTTTTCATCATGGTTGATGCTTTTAGTTGTCATATATCTAAATTATATAGGGATGGGATTTGGGAAGACATTGATGTAGCCCCTGTTGTAGCAGTCTCCTCCCATCAACTCTTTGTGGATGAAACAATTTGATATGTCAGCTCATACCTTGCAAAGGTGGAGGCAATGAAGGGGTTAGTGGATCTACTCAGTATGGAAGTTGGCCAATTGGTGAATGCTAAGAAGTCAAACATCTTTTTTTACATAGGAAAAAGCCTATAATGAAGAATTATCAATATTTTGGGATACAATGTTGGATGCATTCCAAAAAAATATTTAGGTATTCCTTTATTTGAGGGAAAAATAAAACCAATGTTGTGTGAGGACACAATAAATAAGTGCAAATTGAAAACTGAATGCTAGCATGGACATTGGTTAACATTTCTTGGAAGGAGAACCATGGTAAAATCTATTTTAGTAGCAATTCCTATATATGTGTTTTCATTCTTAGATATCCCAAATAGATTTTTGGAGTGATTAATATGAATTCAGAGGAAGCTACTATATGAAGGTGGACATGAGAAGAAGAGACTTCCGTGAATTTCCTAGGAAATAGTTACATTTCCCAAAGATAGAGAGGCCGATGTCAAATATTTAAGAATGTAAAATAGAGCTTGGGGTACAAAGCTAGCATGGGGTATGTATAGGAATCAAAATTCTCATTACAATAGGTTACTCAAAAAAATTTACCTGGATTCTTAGGACCAAGAGAGAATTTTAACCATAGAAAGTCCTTAGAGAGGTTTAATAATATGGAATTTTATCTTTAGTTGCAAATCGGTAATCACTGATAACTTGACTTGGATAATAAGATATGGAAGTCGTGCTCTATTTTGGCATAATTCATGGAATGGATATGAAACCCTCAATAAGATTCTAGACATGGAGGAGACAATTCTCATAACCAACAATCTATACAAGAAGAATTTTAGATCTTATATAGAACTTTGAGAAGAAAAAGGTGTTCAACACCTGTAATATTGAGAGGGGAGGTGAATCGATATTCTCGAAAACCACTTAAACATTTATTCAATAAATTTCATTAAACTTTCAAAAATGGAAAGAAACATTTAAAGCATGCATCACATCATATAACACATGAACACAAGAATTACATGGAAAACCTAAGAAGGGAAAACCACGGTAAGGATTAGCTCACAATATATTATAACCGGTATAAGATATTAAAAAATGGCTCACTACCTTGTGGACTCACTATCTAGAGAATAAAAGAGATAGAAGAAAGTGTGGCTCATTGCCAAAAATTGAACTGATATAATGCATCTACAATATGCTATAGATAGTTCCACTTAAGCTTTGAATTTTGAATAAACACACTTCATGCTTCACCACTATCACACTCTCCTCTATATTACATTCAAATCACACTTGCACTTGCACTTATTATTATAATCTCACATGCATATCATAATCAACTTCATACAGCACTAAAATGATCTTACATATATATGTATTACATTCACAAACACCTACAACATTAATTAGGTTGCTCTAATTGGATGAAACATGCAATACAACAACCTGTTGTCTCAAGATCCAACCATAAACACCTCACGGAATAAACTAAAACATGTAATACATCAAAATAAGTTGGTAGGGACCTATAATAACTCCCATAATTTTGATCCAAACTTCCTTTAATTTCGCATGACCCCAAACCCTTTAGGTCAGCACCACTAGTGAAGCAACAATATAATGAGCTAACTGTTCATTCACAACCTGACATGCAGACCTCCAAAACACTTTCCACTTGGAGCATAGACACTACTGACATCTATAAACACTCCCTCAAAACCACATAGTAAAGTGTTCATCCGTGATGGAATACGAAGCATTCCAATCATGTACTATGCCATAGTAACTATGTCATTGCTAAGTTAGATACTCTATCAACTCTAACTTTGACTGCAGAGGACTTCAAAGATTTTGATTCCTCCAACATACACCAAAAGTACCTTATAACCACATGACAAGATTGTTCATATCAGAGCAATGTGGAACTTAAAACTGGTTCACTAAACACTGAAAATTGCACTCTTAGACTTAATAAAATATCCAACACATTTAGTCTACACTAAACCAACTCATATGCACTTCTATAATGTATTGAAATAATTGAAAACACTACATTAAATCACACTCATCAATCAAATATACATATTGTTGAACTCAATTTTGACATCAATGACAACTTTACATTGTCACGCTCATGTTGCCAACAATCTACTCAATGAAAAACAAACTTCCAAAAATCTCCCCCTTTGCCATTGATAGAAACATGCACACAACTATTCTCCCCCTTTGACATCAATGGAAAATGGAACACTATACAAAAATGCATACTCACACACACCCCCTAACTGATATATATACAAACATGAGAGTAACCCCCCCTACAACATCTCACACTTATCCAATGACCAAAGTAACTCCCCCTAACAATGATATGCATCAAAAATGACCAAAACTTGCATTTCTACACTATCCACTATCTTTTGCATATGTATAATGAAATCAAAAACTGAAATAGAAATGCACATAGTCAACTAGAAGAGGGAAGAATGCTTTTATAAGACACCTTCAATTTTGTAAGGTGTGCCTCCCAATTCTTCCTAGCGAATGAAATTATTTCACACTGATTTTCAAGCTTCGTATGGAGCTCTTCACCTTCTTATAGAGAACTAGGTATTATATTCTTTTATAGAATCTTCTCCATGCCAGCCAAAATTCTAGTCAAATATGTAAGTCTTTCACTTACTAGATCTATGAGCTGACAGAATACATTATTATCTTCTCTTTCTTCTCTTAATGTTGGAAAAACTATCCATGAAAATTCTCTATTGCTATGCTTGTTGCTCCATCTGCATCTCTGTTTGGATTATAAATATTAGAGGCATGAATGTATTCTTCAATTTTGGCATGAATATAGATTCTAACATCTTTTATATGCATCATACCATAAGGAATACTTGAGAACATACCTTTAGGATTTTTCACCATGGATTTATCACGGTGTTTCTTGAACTTAGGTCAAGGTCGGTCCATAAATTTAACTACTTGAGGGGTAAACATCTTGAAATACTTTTGAAACTAGGGAAAAGAAAGAAATTGTAAATACATTTGAATCCTTTACCGGTTATGGTTTTGCACACCAATTTGAAATTAATTCAATTCACCTCTACTTTCCTCTTCACTCTTCAAATACTTGATCAGAAAATGAATTTTTCATATGTGAAATCATTTATAAACACTTTTTGAATGACCTAAAATACATTCATTACATTGATTTGAAGTTAGGTCAAAAGATGATAAACCCTAATTGTATTGACACAATCACCTCCAATCACTCTGCATATCTTTACAAAAAAATATTTTCCACTGACACACCAATAGGTCAAGTGTGTCAACCTTAAACTTGTATCAATGTGTTGAAGGCATCAACACCATATCTTTGGTAGGGGCTTAAAGATATTCTATTAAGACTCCCCTTGAGCCAAATCTCTTCATCTAGTTTACATAGGAAACATCTACACTAAAGGCTAGCACAGACTAACTATTAACCTCACAATCTTCTTTCTTTTTCCAGATCTCATTCATCTTTCTTCATCTCTACTAGATCAACCTTATTCATTGAATTTATCTTCTTCACTGGTTCAACCTTCTAATGTGAAATAGAGGGTTTCAAATTCTTTCTTCTGCAAAACTTAGCTATGTGTCTAGGTTTAAATTTCAATTGTGACATATGATAGATTTTTGAACAAGCTCACTTCTTTCCATTCTATTTCTACACTCAAAAATATTATTCCCAAATCCATTGCATGTATAACAATATCCATTGAAATATTGAAACATCATGCCATTATTGTAACCATTCATCATCTGATTTCTGTATTCACTAGCCTTATGACCAAATCTATTGCAAGTAAAGCATTGACCAGGAAAATATTGAACATTCTGATTCATTTTGATTCTACATTATTTATCTCTATGTCCAAATCTATAGCAAAAATATTAGTAACAATTAAAAGATATATTTTTATTAATCACCATACAGCTCTGCTCTGCTATCTGGTTCCTACTCTAGCTTTTTTTTTGAATTTTTGGGCATTGTTTGTGATTTGACTGTCTGATGGGTCGGTCGGGAGGGGGGCCAAAAAGGCTCTCCATTCCAAGGATGTTGTTCCTTTTGCTGATGATGTGCCTGTGGTGGCAGTGGCTAGTTTGGCAGTTCCTATTATGACGTCCCCTTCTCGTACTTCAGTCCTTTTCCCTGGGGAAAAGATGGAGGGAATCTCTGGGAAGTCACCATTTTCTTCGTCCTTGAGGATTGACTCTTTTTTCTCTGAGGAAGCCCCTACTTCCTACGTGGACAAATTGGTGGGGTTTGTCTCACCATCTTCGAGTAAAAGGCCTTTGGACTCTGCTTCTTGCTCGGTTAGTGATTGGGAAGTTGATGTTCCTAAGACTTTGATGTTGAAGACGATGGACAACCTCAAAATCACTCTGGTTGGAATTTTTTTGGCATACAAGCCAAATATTGAATTGGTTTGTCAGTGGGCTACTTCTACTTGGAATCTCAAAGGAAGTGTCAATATCAATGCGATCCTAAGAGGTGTCTTTCTCTTCTCCTTTGTGGTGTATGAAGATATGTTGAAGGTTCTAACGGGGGCCCCTAGGCTTTTGACTCGAGCTTTAAAAAATTTCTCTCTGCAAGTGGAAGTCGGGTTTTGACCTGCTGGTTGATTTGGGAGCCTTCGTGCCAACCTAGGTTTGTCTACCTAGGCTCCCTCTAGAATTATGGGAGAAAGGAATATTGCAAGGTATTGCCAACTCCTTTGGGAGTTTACTAGCCATTGATAAGATCACTATGGAGAGATCTTGTCTAGTGTATGCCTGCATCTGTGTCAATGTGGTTGTGAATACGGTCCTCCCGTCCTCTATCCTACTTAAGTCAAATTTTAGAAACTGGACCCAACCCTTAGAATATGAAAACGCTCAACTCTTTTGTCAGTTATGCAAGAAATTTGGTCATCTCACTGATACTTGTGGGCTTAAGCTAGATGTTGGCCAAAAGGATAAGGATAAACTTACTCTGAAGGCTCCCTTAGAAATGGTTACGTCTTCTTCTATGCAGATGTCCACAACCCCTAAACATGATGTGTCTATTCCTCTCATTAAGGATATCCCTGACTTTCCTACTAAGTCTATTTTTTATCGTGTTGCTGAAGAGAATGGTTTAGGTAGCCTAAACTTAGCTCAGGATACCCCTGCTTCTACTTTCCCTACCCCTTGCTTTCCCTCAATGACTGATTTGGTCCTGATGGGAGGGAGTGATGTTATTAAGGTGATCTCCTTTGTTGTGGATCTTTGGAAGGAGGATATGGTGCTGGAAATTGGTGTTAAGACCTAAACCCATGGAATGGAGGATGATCTTGAAGATGGTGAGTATGTTCTAGTTGATAAAAATTTGTCTCTAGAGGATATTCATTCCTTAGATCAATTGGGTGCCAAAAACTTGAGTGACTCCATGGTTATTTTTGGATTCCCTAATGGATTGAGCAAAAAAAGGAAGAGGAGGGATTGTCCCAAGCTTTGTCTAAACCAAAAAATAAAAAAGAAACTCGATGTGGGAGGAGGTAATAAGGTGGGAAGGAAATCACAAAAGCACTCTAGAACCAAATATACGGCAAGGGATGTGGCTGTTGAGAAACAAAGAACCTTGGATTCGATTGCGGGATCGAAGACCAAGAAGAAGTAGTCCTGTCTACTTCTTAGTGTGGGAGGTGGTCTCTTTTTTATCCTTTCTAATGAAGTTTCTCTCTTGGAATATAAGGGGCCTCAATAGCCCATATAAACAATTTTTGGTGAAATCCTATATTTTGGATAATAAAGTGGGCATGCTCCTCCTTCAGGAAACAAAGATGAAGAAGGAGACCTTTGAAAAATCCATGGTTAAATTTTGGCCCTCTGTGATTTTTTTTGTTAGTGAGGCTGATGGTGCTTCAGGAGGTATTGTGACCCTCTGAAAACCCTTTGAAACTTAAAGGGACTTTGTGCTTTGTATGTAAGAATAGTCTGATGATCACCTTTGAAGATATTGTCTCCTAGGGGAAATTGAACCTTATAAATATCTATACCCCAAATTTGAGTAGGGACAAAGTTTTGCTTTGGGAAAAGTTAAATAATGCTATTTCTCTAAGGTACAAGGACCATTGGATTCTGGGAGGAGATTTTAACTCTCCTCTCCTCTCCTCCCCTCAGAAAATTTTGGAGGTCAGGATGACTACTTGGATAGCATGATGGAGCTGGAAAAGTTTTTAAATATGACTAGCCTAATTGATATCCCCATCCAAGGAACTAAATTTACTTGGTCTAACAGAAGAAATGGAAATCACTTAATCCAAGTTAAATTTGATAGATTATTGATCTCTTGTAATTGGGATATCTCTCAATTCCTTTCTCTCTCTGCTCTTCCTAGATCGGGATCAGATCATAATGCCTGGGTGCTAAAAAGGAATGTGGATCATAATAATGGTCCTTTCCCATTCATATTTGAAGCTATGTGGTGCCTTCATCCATAGTTTGTTGAATTGGTTGTCTTGATGGGAGGAACCTATTTTTGGCACTCCTATGTATTGCTTGGCTAAGAAATTAAGAAGAATAAAGAAAAAAGTTAAAGGGTGGAATAAGGTGACCTTTGGGAATATCTTTGAGACTAAGATCTCTCTAGGAAAGAGCTTAAAGGAGGTTCAAGATTTAATGGAGTTTGGAAGGGTGTATGAGGAGCTCTGTGCCAAGGATCACGATTTAAGATCACAGTGGTATAGGATTAACAAGGAGGAAATCTACTAGAAACAAAAGTTAAGGGTTCAATGGCTAAAGGAAGGAGATAGAAACACAAATTTCTTTCACTAGTCTATGTTGAAACATAGAAGCAAAAAAAAAATTAGATCTCTTGTGAAGGAGGATGGGTCTTTGGTGACCAATGAAAAAGACATTGTGAGGGAAGTTGTTAGTTTCTTCTCTAATCAACACAGGCCCCCTGACATTGATGAGCAGGTATTTGTTGACTTTATTGATGTGATTCCTAAACCTATTTCTGATATAAACTTAAAAATGATGACTAGTGATGTTTCTTTGGAAGAAGTTAAAAAGGTTGTGTTCTCCTTTGGAGCTTATAAAGCTCTTGGTCTAAATGGTTTCCCCCCTATTTTTTCCAGACCTTTTGGGACATTATAAAAAATGATCATGTCAATGCTGCTAGGGATTTCTTTAGGTCGGGTAGACTGCTGAACCAATTCAATTCCAATTTCATAGCCTTCATTACTAAAAATGTGGACAAGTTAGCTATGAAAGATTTTAGACCCATAAGTCTCTGCAACACAGTCTATAAAATATTTTCCAAAATTTCGGTTCTTTGTCTTAAACTTGTGCTTTGTAAAATTATTTCCCCTAATCAAAAGGGTTTTGTCCAAAATAGAAATATCCTTGATTCTTTCATCTCCACCCATGAAATCATTCATTCTATGGATCACTCTGAAAATATGGGTATGGCCTTCAAAATTGACATTTTAAAGGCTTATGATCAAGTTTCCCTGCCTTTCCTCTTTGTTGTCCTCAAAAAAATTGGTATCGATGGAAAATTCCTTAAGCTGATTTTGGCCTATGTTACCTCCCCCATGTACTATGTTCTTGTTAACGGTGTTCCTCAGGGTTTCTTCTCTTGTGTTCATGGTCTTCGGCAAGGGGACCCCCTATCCCCCTACCCCTTTATCATTGTGGCAGAAGCCCTGGGAAGGAATATACAGAAAAAGGTGGATTCTAATGTTCTCAAAGGTGTCAAAGTTACTTCTTCTCTAATGCCTGACTCCCACCAATTTTTTTTTTATGACACTTTAATGTTTGGGGAAGCCTTAGTGGGGGAAGCTAGTATCTAGAAAAAGGTACTAAATGACTATGCTAATGTTTTAGGACAGTGTATCAACTTTGAGAAAAGTAAAATTTACTTCTTTAATACTGACCAACAAATTAAGGAAAGAGTGATAAATTTTTTGGGGTGTAAGGAAGCTGAAATACTGAATTCTTATCTGGGCCTACCTTTGATCTCTAAGAACTTGAAGAATAATTACTGGAATCAACTAATTGAAAGAACCCAAAATAAACTTGTTGGGTGGAAAGGTAAGCTTCTTACTTTGGTGGTTAAGATTCAACTCCTTAATGCTTCCCTTCAGAATATTCCAATATAGTACCTCTCCCTCTTTAAGATACCTGCCTTTATTGGAGAGAAGATAAAATAGATATAGAGAAAATTCTTATGGCGAGGTACTGAAGAAAAAAATTGAAAGTCTCTGGTTGGATGGGAAAAAGTGTGCACCCCTAAAAGGAGAGGAGGCTTGGGCTTAAGAAGAATATTTTTGCTAAATAAATCCTTGACGATGAAAATTGGTTGGAATATCCTTGAAGGAACTAAAGATTGGATAAAAATATTCCAAGCCAAATACATGAGGAACAAGACTTCAGACTGTTTTTTGTCAGCTTTGGATCTACCAAGTGGCTCAACTCTTTGGAATCATCTTGTTAAATTGAGAAATGTGCTGAAGCTGGTGGTGAGGAAGAGAATTGGGAATGGGAATAACACTATTTTTTGGAAGGATCCATGGATAGATTCCTCTACTCTGTCCTCCTTTCAAGACTTGAGACCTCTTAAATAGAGTCTTAATAAAATATGTGGCGAAAAGGATTCTGACTAAATAAATTGGGATTTGGAGGAACCTAGATGAAAGGAGTTCAATTTGCTGCTAAGAAGGGATAACCTTAGAGGCCAGAGATAGGTTAACTAGGAACCTATCCTAGCTAGATTGCATGGTGTGATAGGGGAGTCCAAGTGGTTTGATAGAGCAAGGGAAGATGAATGGATTTGGAAAGGTTGCACCTTTGGATGTTTCTCCATCAAAATGGCCTATGAAGAACTTATAAAGATGCAGAATGTTGTTTCTGACAAACTCTAGGAAAAGGTGTGGAAAAAAAATCTCATTCCTAAAATAAATTGTTTTTGGTGGATAGTGGCTCATGGAAAAATTCTGACTGTGGATAATTTGGTTAGGAGAGGGTTCCAGTTGGTTAATCGATGTACGCTGTGTAAAAAGGAAGAGGAAACTATAAGTCACCTCTTTTTTCAATACAATTATGCAAGAGAAGTGGGTTCTTGCTTCCTCTCATTGCTATCTTTGGAATGGGTGTTTCCTAACTCCTTAAATGTGTTTATAAAAATTTGGGCTAATTGCCCTTTCTTTCATTATGTCATTGTGGATATTTGGAACCAGGTTTGTCCTTTTGTGGCCTGAGGTTTGTGGAAGGAAAGGAATAATCATATTTTTAGGGAGGAGGAGAGAAGTAGTGGGGAGGTCAGTGTGATGATTAAAAATTAAATCAAGGAAAATATAGAGGTTGGCAGGTATGGGTTCTCCAAAAATTGGCCGAATTACAAAGAAATGAGGATCAAGCAGAAATGGGGAATAAACAAGGATCTAACCAAAATCAATTGGTCCAAGATTCTTTCTAGATTAGCCACTATGTGGAAGCCCCCGTAGATGGATTGGGTCAAATGTAATTTTGATGGGTGCTCAAAAGGCAACCCAGGTCAAGCTGGTGCTGGCAATTTGTTAGGGAATCATAAATGTGAGTGTATTGTGGGATATGGGTTGAATATGGGAGTTTTTTCCAATAACAAATCAAAAGCTATGGATGCTTTGGGGGGCCTTATTATATTAAAGGAGATGGGGTACCGTAAAGTCATATTAGAAGGGGAATCTAAGCTTATTGTACTGGACATCATTAATGAAGAGGCTACGCCTCCATGAGAGTAAAAAAACATAATAGATAATGCCAAGTCATTAAAAATTCCTTTGATAATTATAGAGTGCAACATGTGTATAGAGAAGGAAACAAAGCAGCTGATTGTGTGGCCAATGTGGCGCTGAGCTGTAGGGATTTGACCAGATGGACCTATGGGAATATTTTGGATTCCGTAAGAGGTGTTATTCTAAAGGAAAAATTTGAATATGAGTATAAGTTGCAAAAATAAAATCTTTTTGTTTGGTTGGATAGAAGAGTACCAAGTGGTGTTTTTCGGCTTTCCGTGTAATGATGATATTGGTGGTACAGAGATGTATTAGAGGATCTTGTCTAAAAGTAATATTAATAATTTTCCCGTCATGAAGGTTACGAAGTATCACATGAATATTTTAATTTGTCTAAGGGACATCATGTCTATGCATGTGGATTGGCCTGGTGTCAGTAATTCTTGCATTCCTATTGTTGCAAAAGGAAAGGATATTAATGGGAAGATTTATTTTTGTAAGATTAATGATGGATTTTTTTCCCCAAGAAATGTGTTGTGGGAGATTTCTAAAAGAAACTTCTCGTTTCATAATTATTCACTTGCTCTTGGTGTCTTCTGGTGTAAGAGTAAGTTCTACATTCTAAGAAATAAGAAGGTGGTGTGGGAGATTATGAAGAAGAGTGCTAAGCAGCTAAAAAAATTGTAGAAGAGAAAAATGGGAGGGCCGAGGAAGAGAATGGAACCGCCGATCTGTCAAGCTTTGCAATAAAATGTGCACTTATGGAAGTCTTTTGTTGAGGTTGGTATGGTTCCTTTCTTCCAATCCTTAAAGGGATACAATGAGAACCTAACGACTAAATTCACTAATTATTGGAGGAATGGCCATGTTACTACTAGTGCTGTCAAACTTGAAGTCACAACTAGATTAATCACCGAAGCTATGGGGTTGCAGAAACAAGGAAACCAAAGTTGCTAAAAAAAGTGGAGTGGACTATCAAATGTATATCGATAAATTCCTACATGATGGGGAAAGGCTCAAAAGGTTTCAAATAGGTATGCTAGACTGGATCTTCCTCCTCCTTTTTCCTTAGTTTTTTTATTATGAGATATTTTACTTTGGAGTGTTTGTACATGTCGGTTCATGCATACCACTTTCCCCTGCTTAACCACATTCAACATGGGGAAAGAGTAAACTTTCCTTTTTACCTGTTGTCTTCCCTGGAAATTTATATAGAGAAAGGTGTGAGCCCTCCTCTCCACCAAGGCCTTATTCTTACCCTCTACAAATATGCTTTGGAGAAGAATCCCTATGGAAATCCTCTGGTCGAAAGAAATAAAAACCCTGGTCGTTTTGAAGAGGTTAACAAAGAATAGGACCAGGACGAAAACACTGGTGTGGTTGATATCTCAGTTGTGGACCCTATTCCTCATCGACCTCCTGTTGTTATCGCTAGAAGAGTGCTTTTAACTACTAAAAGCCAATTCCCTATTGCCAATGTCTCCAATCCTTCTACCCCTATGTCACAAAAGTGAGGAAAAAAGAACCTTTGAAATTGAACTGATAAGAGCCACACTTGAAAAAAGGAAGTATTCACCTCTGCTACTTGAACTTCCTAAAGCTAAGAAACCCATATACAAAGTAAATATAAGGGATGTAATAAATATAGGAAAGGAAGGGACCAATAATGAGGAGGAGAAAAAGTCTCTGCATGGCTAGGGAAGTGGTGGGAGTGGAGGTAGATGGTCAGCTTAGCTGGCTAAAGTAGCCTTAAAGGAGAAAAAAGGGAAATATAATTTGTTTGCTAGTGAAGAGGAGGACCAGGAGTATGAAGATTTTGAGGCCTAGGAGGATGATGATTTTGAGGATACGGCCTATGAGATGGGTGAAGAAGGCTCAGAGGAGGAAAAGGATGAGGAAGAGGAAGAACAGGTTGAACAGTCCGAGGATGATGAGAAATAGGAAGATAAAATATAGGATGTTAAGGAAGGGGATATAGGAAAAGACTCTACCATTGATGTTCTGAAGTGTAGACTTACCCTTTTGCAAGTTTAGTTCAAAGATATGGAGAAGGCTTTGGCTACTCTCATGAGGGTTATGAATAGAGTTATGAGATGGGCTTTGCTTGGCGTAACTTCGGGTGAACTCAAAATTGTAAAGAATATGAAAAAGCAGGGGAAACCGGATGCCCTGAAGGCCCTGGATGAGACATAGGGACCTGACTGGAGAGGCTATATTTCTCTCATGGGAGAGTATGGGGACCTACTGAAGAAAGGAAAATAATTCCTAGTGTGCTGCTCTATTTGTTTTTTGATGGGTCTTTTGTCGTTTAGCTTTTATATGTTTGACTATTCTATTTTTATGGACTTGTTATGGTGGAATACCACCTGGGATACTGTGGACCTTATTAATGGTTTACATAGTACTAATTTTTCTTCTAGAATTTTTCTGTTTTTGATTAGAACTAGTTGGTCTATGGTTACTAGAGTTACTGTTGGTCTGTGTAATTATAATGATGTTGTTTTTTGGGGTGTGGGTGGTTTTGTTTCCCACCCTTTATCTATTTCTTTTTGTTTGATTTTGTAACCATGGGATCAGGGCCCTTCCCTACTTATCTAATAAAAAACAATTAAAATATGAGTACGTTTGTGCATTCGATTATGTGATAGGTGGTCTCTTGAATTCTTTCCTTTGATTTTGGACCTATTTTCCATCACTCTTCATGTCTCCAATATTTTTTTGTTCATTGTTCTGCTATTTAGTATTTGGTGTTTGATCTGCTTTTGGAATCTCCTTTTTCAAACCCTAATCCTCCTTTATCCTTAGAATCCTTTTGATTTTCAATCATCTCATTAATCATAATGGATATCTTCTTGAATCTTTTCATTCTTCAAATCTGATCTGAAGGTCACCACCTCTTCTTCAAGTCTTGAACTTTCTACACATTTGATTTTCAATTTCTTGTTCAGGTATTCTTCAACTCTTTTTACTTCTTCAACTTGCACTTTTAGACTGGTGATTATCTCATTTGATTTCTTTAGCTGCTCATTTACCTCCTTGTGCCTTTCTCTAACTTTCTTGATTTTCTCCCTCAACTTCCTAATGCATTCATCTATGTATTTGATGTTTTATTTTAAATCTCAGTTCTCACATTCAATTCATTCCAAATCATCAAGGGCTAATCTGAGTTCTCCATTCATATAAACTATGCAATATTCTTTAGTGAATCCTACCATAGGAATTTCTTCTAAAGGAGTAGGATATCTCCTAGTATCCTTGTGTTCAACCTCCAATATCTTCCTCAAGCAGTTAAGCTTCTTTCAAGGAACCAAGCTCTGATACCAATTGTTGAACATCTAGAATACTGAATCAGTACTCCTTGAAACCATTTAAACATGCATTCAATACATTTAATTAAACTTGCAAAAATGGAAAGAAATAATTAAAGCATGCATCACATCACATAACACAAGAACACTGTATTTACATGGAAAACCCAAGAACGGAAAAACCATGACAAGGATTAACTCACAATATATTATAACTAGTTAAAAAAATTGCATAATAGCCCACTCCCTTGTGAACTCATTGTCCAAAGAATAAAAGAGAGAAGAAAGTGTGTCTCACTAAAAATAATTGAACTGATACAATGAATCTAAAATATGTTGGAGATGGTTCCACTTAATCTTTGAATACTAAATCAACACACTTCATGCTTCACCACTATCACACTAGATGCTCTATATTACATTCACATCACACTCACACACTTATTATCAGGATATTGCATGCATATCATAATTGAATTCATACAAAACTGAAATGATCTTACATTTATATGCATTACATCCACAAACACCTACAAGATCAATTAGGTTGGCCTACTTTTATGAAACATGCAATAAAACAACTTGTCGGCTTAAGATATAACCATACACGCCTCATGGAATAAACCAAGACATGTACCAAATCAAAATAGGTCAGAAGGGACCTATAATAACTCCCAAAATTTCAATACAAACTTCCTTTAATTTCACACAACCCCATGGTTAGCACCACTAGTGAAGAAAAAATATAATGGAACAACTGTTCATTCACAACTTGACACACAAACCTCCAAAACACTTTCCACTTGGAGCATACACTACTGACATCTATAAACACTCACTCAAACCATATAATAAAATATTCATTCATGATGGAATGCAGAGCATTCCAATCATGTACTCTATCATAGTTACTCCATCATTGCTAAGTCCGATACTTTGTCAACTCTAAATTTGACTATGAAGCACTTCAAGACATGCAACTTTGGATTTAGATTCCTCCAACATACACCAAAATTACCTTAGAACCACATGACTATTAGGATTAATGTGCCATCCAACTTGTAAATCCTAAGTCATATGTCATGGTTCCAACATCCTTGGAAAGTGTCTCTAAGCACTTAGGATGAATTGGAAAAATATTTTGAAATATTAATTCCCACCATTGTTTGTAGTATACTCATAAGGGGTGATGTGTCCACTAGCAGTGGTAAAGGTGAGTTGTGGACATAAATATTAAATATTTGTTTTCTCACATATGTGGATGCCTAAAATAGGATAATAAGTTATAAGGAAAAGATAAATGAGTGATTTTTGGTATTATCCAAGTGGGATCTTGGAGAGAGGAAACATGTGTCTCTTGGTATTCCACCATTTATTACATTTAATGTAATGCTTATCTCACAAGTTTGGGTTCCCAAATTGGAGGGAAAGTATTGGAGACAAAGTCAATGTCATTTCACATTCTAAGGAAGTATTCCAAGGGTTGGGGGTGTTTGGAATGAAGGGTAATCTTTGTAGTCTTGTTTGGGACTTAAGATGTCTTCACACATCTATAAATTCAACCTCTTGGATGTAGAAAATATGAGCCATAGTTGGATGTAGAGTTTTATTGTAGGTACAAGGCTAGGTTGAGGTATGAGGAGGTTGTTTACATGTGCACAGGTGCTTCCATTTTGGAGGCAAAGAGGAGAATAGAAGTGGTTGTATTGTAATATCATTTATTTGATGATAATACATACTTGGCCTCTCTTCTTGGTGGAGTTTTTTCTTGCAAGGGTTTCTCCACATAATTCTTGTGTTATGTGATGATATTGTGTTGTTGATTTATGCCTCATCACTCATATCTTATGGTGGTGATATTATTTATTTATTTCTGTTATAATTTCACATAAGATAGTGTTTAAAGAATGATATATTGGCTATTTTTTGGCATCATAAATAATATGGATTTAATCATGATAATTCCAAATTAAGGCAACTTAATTTTTCATATTTGTATATAAGTTTCAGATTTTCATGTTGCTATAGTCCAAGCCTTGAATCTCTTCCTTTGAGGTCATTTTTGGATAGAGATTGAATTTCCCAACAAAATGTATTGAACCTATTTATTTCTAATCATTTGGTATCAAAGATGAAGGCTAACTAGGTTCTAGGTATTACTTCTTTTTGATTTCTTTGCTTGGAAAACTCGAGGGAATTTGTTAGAAGGAATTGGAGGTTGTTGGAAGGATTTTGGGGTAGAAATGAATGTTCTATGAGTTAATTTTTTTTGAAAATTTGTGAGATTGGAAGCCATGGATTTTGTCAATGCGTTCTATGTTGGACAATGGGAGCTCATGATTATGGATCATTATGGAGTTTTTTATATTATGGTAACTTGGAGCTCTTGTTTGGTAATATGTGTGTATCCTCTTGTTTGGTGATTTTATTCCTTTACCTTGTGGTCATGTGCAACAAGAAGGTGTTCATATTGGATGGGTAGAGACATCCTAACCACATGGAGAAACACTCTCTATATGGAATACATAATGGGTTGCTTATGTTTGATTCATAGTTTTAGCCCTTGATTACATAAAAGCACTGGAAAATTATCCACTAACCTCTTTGTTAGTTATGGATCTGATATGTTTCATAGGTTATAAGATCTTAGATAACTTGGTTTTTCCTATTGGGTTGCAGTTTACACTTGTTTTTACTCGTGGGTTTGTAAATATATTCTTATTCCATTATTTAGATGACATGTTTAGTGTGAATTCCTAGATGGTTATATGGATTTCAGATTTACAAAGATGGTTTTTCATGTTTTACATGTTAACTGAGATACGTGGTATGTATATATGTGATGAGAATGCATCCAGGGTGTTCTAGATGAAGATAGTTATAGGTTTGAATGACTTCTTGGAGGGTTCTTATTGATCTATGGTTACTCCTACGTGGGTTTGTTTGGAAAATCATATATCAAATTGATTTTGGTGTTTGAGTCTTGTAAATCCATATGTTATACTAGAATATCTCTATTTTAAATGATACTATTGTGGATTTGAATCTATTTTATAGTTATTTGAGATTGGAGTGTTGATTATGTATTTCTCCTTTGAGATGTTATTGTTGGAAGAATGAAGAAGGAGACCTCCATTTTTGTTTTCTTTGTTGCCATTTATGCCAACATTGTTTGATGATTGACTATCTACCCATCCATTAAAATATGTCTATGCTACATCGATCCGGTAATTTGGTCTGGAATCACTCCGAAGTGTATGTCAATTTATATAATTTTGATATGTTTTTCAAGGGTCTCAGATGCAGTTGTGATTAGAGAATCAGTAATTTTAGTTGAATATGTTAGAAGGTTTAAATGTTTGAAGTTTAGCTTACAAGTTTGTTGAGTTTTTCTTTTGGCTAACTTGTACATGCAATGCACATTTCATGAAGGCTTATCTTTTAGGTTTGGAATGACCTAAATTGTGTCTTGCATTTTTGGTTTTGAGTGCTAAAGAATTTTTTCTTTTGTGGCCAACAAGACATGAGTTAATTTTCCTACATAAAATTAGGCCTACCTAATTGATGCATGAAGATGCAATTGTGTATATATGTGTGGTTGAAAAAGAGAGAAAAGGTTTGATAGTGTGAATATATGTGATAGTATAATATTGTGAAGCCACTGATAGTTGTTATGTTTCTAAAAACCAATGTAGAATTTTTTTTTTCCTGAGCTTAATTGGAACTATACTTAGCACTCAGAAGGTTCATTCCTTTCAATTCACATTCCAAGTAGTGAGCCATATATTTTTATACTCTAGAGGTAAGCCATATCTTTTGTACTCTAGTTGTGAGCCCTTCAAGGATAGTGCATCCTAGCAGTGTGCCATGTAATATTTTGTAGCTAGTTATAAAATATTGAGTTAATAATCAGCGTGGTTTTTCCCACTTTGGGTTTTCCACGTAAAAATATTGGTTTCTATGAGTTGTGTGATGTTATGTTCATTTCCATTTTTTTACTTACTGCTACAGCAAGATATATTGTTATAATTGGATGGTTAGAAATCAATTGGTTTAGTAGAATATTGATTCACCCCCCCTCTCAATATTTTGTGTGTTCAATAATTGGTATCAGAGCTTGGTTCCTTTTGAGAAGCTTAATATCTTAAGGAAGATCTTGAAGTTTGAACACATGGCTGATAAAAACTATCCTATTCCACTAGAAGAGATCTTTTCAACTGAGGAACTACATACTCCTCTTGAAGATCTTGATAAAAGTGAAGATGAGAAAGAGTCTCTAAAGGAAAGATTGAAAGAAGGAAATGAATGCATCAGAAAATTAAGAGAGAAAATCAAGAAGTTCAAAGAAGGGAATAGAGAAGTCAATGATCAGTTGAAGAAGGCTAATGAAGACATCACCAGACTAAAGCTGTAAGTGGAAGAAAATAAAAGAATTGAAGAATGTCAGAAAGATAAAATCTAGAGAAAATTTAATGAATGCACAAAGATTGAACAATAAGTAGTAACTCTAAGATCTAACTTTGAGAAAGCAAGATCTCATCAAGAAAAATTTAAGAAAGTACTACAAAGCTTGATGAGTTGATTGCATTTCAGAAACTAGCTAAGGATAAAGGTGGTGTAGGAATTGAAGAAGGACAATGTTCAAAGGAAAATTAGGTTCCCAACAAAGTGAACAATCAAAGGAAGACTCAAAGCAATGGATGGAAGATCAAGAATCATAGAAGCAATATCATAAGGATCCCTATTCGGAAACCTAATGCTCAAAGGTACCCATATTTCAATTAAATTTGATTCTCATGCGATAAATTTGGTCATAGGGAAATTGAATGTAGAAGTAGAATGAATCAAAATGTTGGATTCTTTGCCACAAAATGGTATGCTTGCAATAAGTATGGGCATAGAGCTACTAAGTGTAGAATTCAGTTGATGATGAATAGATTCAATACTGGTAGAATGACTCAATATTTTCAAGGCTATTGCTATATATGCTATGCTTTTGGACATAAATATAATCAATGCAAATCAAGGATAAAGCCATATCAGTTTGGTTAGAAACATGTTGTGTTCTACACTTGCAATAAACCAGGACACATTTCAAATTCTATAGAAGCAAAGTTGAGAAGAAACTTGATCCAGAACAAAAGAACAAACCTCTGAACAAAGTGGATCCTACTGAAGTGAGAAAGGAAATGTAGAAGATTTGGAAGAAAAAGGAAGAACTTGAGAATAAGAATGAGTCAAATGCATTTGCATCTACACCTAGTGAGATACTTTTTCTAAAAGCTAAACCTAGCAGTGGTTTTAGGAGGAGTAGTGACTAAGAAATCTTACAAACCCCCGATATAAGAGGTGTGAAGAAATGACACAATGATATATGATGTATGGTGCCATTTTGAATATTTTGAAGAAGTTTTCAGTAGAAAATATGTGAATCTGAAAAATTGTGGAACATTTTAGGGTTTACAGTATACTTTACAAGGTGTTTATCAGCTTTTTGAAGTTGGAGTGCATTTAATGAAAAATTATGGAAAAATTGGTAAGTCATAAAGTGAGAAACTAAGTTGAATTTAATCACATTTACAAAATTGGAAGAAGCAGAGTGAGATGAAGAAAGTTGAAAAGAAATTCAGAGAAGTTGGCATCAAACCCTTGTTTTCGACAAATCTTGAGAAGGTATTTACCATTATCTAAACTTTGCGGGCTTTAGTTTGAAGTAACTTATCAAGTAATTTGAATAAAAGAAATGGATACTCCTACTATTGTGGAAGTTTTTGAGAGACCTCGACTTGAATTCAAAAGGTATTCCTCGAAAGTCTTTGAAATGGTCCCTTGGGTGTGTTCTCACACATTCCTGTTAATTTTATACCCACAAAAGAAACTAGAACATACATTCATGGTAAGTTAGAAGAATTTAACCACCAAGAACTTATGGATTTATGGACGAAAGAATTGACAAGAGACGATCACTCTGTAAAACCTGAATATGAAAACCTAGTACAAAAAAAGTTGGATGTGTGGAATTGGTTCCCTAACTTTTCAAATGAGATGGACTCTAAATTTTTTAGTATGGAACTAAGTAGGGTGCATGATATGTTTGTGTGGACAAGCATAGTCAAGTTAATCACCAAAGAAGTGATCCAAGTTGTAACTAGTCTTTGAGCCACTAGACCTTACTAGTGTTGAAAGACGTGAAAAATGATGCATTTATGAAGCTAACTGGAGCCACATTTGACAAGAGAGCTCTGACTACTAAACCTATCAAAAACCCTATCATGAGATATGCTGCTATCATGATTGGAAAAAAATAATTTTCACCAACTGAGGGAATTCTATATATTCCACAACAATTCATACCACATACAAAATGGTAGTAAATGGGAGAGATTATGATCTATGTGAGCTACTCTGACAACAAATTTTGGAGAATCTGAGCTTGATTAAGACAAAGAATCACTCTTTTAAGTTTGGGACATTGGTAGTTTGTTTACTGTTCTAGTTTTTGAGGGAACTACCAAGGAAAAAAATCATATGGGAATGCAACAGGTCAGTCACACATCAAGTCTTTTTGCACCTGGACAATCTTGGAGACTTTAGAGCACACAATAATGCATTGACTTCATTCTTTGAAATTTTCCAAAATGATATGCATGGAAGGGAAAGGGTTCCCAAAATCCTAGCGAAAAAATATGCAAAGGACATAAATTTTCTTGTGAGCACTGATGAATGCATCATGGAAGCAATTAAACCCAAAAATCTCTAGATAGAACCATTGAGATATGAGGTTGATGAAAAAATTTCTAAGAGGTTTATTGAAATGTTGCTAAGTAGTACATAGGACCCCTCTCTGCCCTGACATGGAACATATGAAGAAAAAACTAAAGAAGTATATTTGGAAACTTCTACATCCCATAGAGCAAAAACAACAAGAAAGAATGTTGAGAAATTCTTCCAAGGGCCATTTACTAAAGATGACATTGATCAATTGAAGGAAGCCCTTGATGAGAGGAAGTCCAAGTCTTCTGAACTTTCCTCCAGGTCTAGGAAATATGGAAGAATATCTTTTGCTACTGGACCTACTTCTAGTGTTGCTGAAACAGAGAAAGGAAAGAAGAAAGAACACAATACTCCAGCATCAGTTGATGTACCTGCCTCCATTAAACCCAGTACTCATTCTTCTAAAAGGAAGAACATACCCCCTGCTACACCATCTGCTACTCCTAGAAAAAGAAGAGTAAGACAAAAGGAAAACATGAAGAGGAACTTAAGTGATGCTATACAATAATAAATTGACCTTGGCTTGGAAGAAGAGCAATATTTGAAAAGGAACATCTAAGGAAGAGCACCTCTAGTAGCAATGAAGAAGAAGAAACTATAGTCAATATTTCAATAGATAAACAGAGAGAAAGAAGAGAACACTTTCAAAATTCACATGCATGAAAAGAAGAATGAAGAAGGCTCATCTGATCCTAAGGAGGACATGCCTTTGATAAGTGATAAACCATCTTTAAATCTAGGAGCCTTAGTGAATAATATTATAAATGTTGAAGATCTTATGCTGACTATTAAATTGTTTGATGAAGTCAATGATAAAGATAAGGAAACTGTTATTAATGCTTTCATTTAGTGCATAGTTATTTGTAATTTGAGTATGGAAATAATTCGGAAGAAAGTGACTGGCAATGTTTGGAAAGTATTAGTACAAAGAAGGCAAGAGGCTATAAATGATGATGACAAGATGAAAAATGATGCCTTGATTTCTTATGTATCCTCTTTATTTGAAGAAGAGATTGCTAATCTATTAAAATAATGTTCTAATCTTTTTAGAGTGAAACAAAGAGTCAACATGCTTATGGCTAAGGAGAGAGATAGTATAGAAAGAGTAAGAAATGAAATTCTAGACACAATTAGAAACTTGGCAATGAACTATGGGACAAGAACCAATTTTTCATCCCATACAACTCAGGCACAGGAGAATGTTACTATCATAGAGGAAATGGATCATCCAAAATTGGAAAGTTTTGGTGAAATACATTAGGTTTTAGAGATTCCTGCCCCTCAGAATGATATAGAGGAGACTACCAAAAACTAGTCTGAAGATCAATACAAGGATGATACTCCAGTAATGCACTTGAAGAGCATCATGAATCTACTGGAAACAATGATGAGAAGAGTAAAGATGAAAGAGAAGGGAGCAAGGATGAAAAGGAAAATGATGATAAGGATGATGAGGATAAGAAGGAGAAAAAAAACAAAGATAAATCTTTTGGAAAATCCTTAGAATGAGAAAAGGAAAAAGTAAAAGAAGAAGAAAAGGAAGAGGAGAAAGAAGAAGAAAAGAAGGAAGAGGAAGTCAAGAATTCCACTGAGTCTAAAGAAGAGAATCCCCAAGCTATTGAGCCACCAAAGCCAATTGAAGAATCATCTGGAAGTACTCTCAAAGGGTTTTTGACAAGGAAAACAAGGTTATAGCCTATGTTGCCACCTCATCTAATCAAGCTACCATCACATCTAGGTTATGTAGATCTAATGACGATTGCACCAAGTGAGAAAATCAAGATTTGTGATACTTTTCTCAACTTTGTTACACAAGAAACTATTGAATCTTACCAAAAAGGAAATGATTTAATAAATGAAGTATTAGAGCTTTGTAGGAAATGGCCCCCGATGTCACCACTAATGATTCCCTAGCACTAGTTGAGAACCTAAAGTGTGCAATTGATTCTATTAAAGAATATGCCTCTAATCTTAAGGTACAAACTATGAAAGAGGTGGAGACAAGTATTCTAGAAAAAATACTACTGAATCTACAACATAAATGTGCAATTGTACATGACAACTCTAGTATTGCAAAGTTTGAAAGAAGTAAAGGATTGTGATGAGGAAGCCTAGTTATTTTTTTTTTATTGCATGCATTGGCCTGATGTCACTCGAGGTATCAAGGACTTAATGGACTCAATTGAGTCTCAAATTATTGATGCCTCTGGAGTCTAAAAAGTTGCAAATGATATAAACTACATTGGTTGGACTTTCATCGCAAACCTTCATAACAAGTTCTTCATTCTACAAAGGAAAAAATAAGATGTTATAAGGCATTTTGGTAAGATTTGAGACTTGGTAATGTTCAGACATATCTCCATATCAAGTGCCTTGGTAGATGCATAAATACTGGAGAAGATGAAAATTATTCCTTCCACTCTGGAAGGAGAAGAATGCTTAGTGCAACTAGAATCGCTGCATATATCTCTTACTAGGGCTAAAAGGATTTGAGATGATGGTAAACCATCTTGGGAAGCAATTCTCAAAGAACTACAAGGTACCCCTAGCTCTTGATTATTTTTGTTTTCCTATCCTTTGTCCTTGATTTCAAAGGGGGAGAAGGTTCTATGTGAAGGAGGTTCAGTGTAAATAATGTTTTGGTTTCAGATTTATGTTTTTGAAAGGGGGATTTGAATAATTTTTTTTCGTTATACAATTTTGGTTTTAAAGTTAGTTCCATTTTTGGAACATATTGCCATCAATGACAAAGGGGGAGATTGTTGGAAGAATGAAGAGGGAGAACTATATTTTTTTGTCTTTGTTATCATTGATGCCAACATAATTTGATGATTGACTATCTGCCCATCTGATAAACCATGTCTATGCTACATCGATCCGATAATTTGGTCCAAAATCACTCTGAAGTGTATGTCAACTCATATAATTTAGATATTTTTTTCAAGGGTCTTAGATGCAGTCGTGATCAGAGAATCAAAAAGTTTAGTTGAATAAGTTGGAAGGTTTAAATGTTAGAAGTTCGACTTGCAGGTTTGGTGTGTTTCTCTTTTGGTTGACTTGTACATGCAATGCATGTTTCATGAAGGCTTATCTTTTAGGTCCGGGCTGACCTAAATTGTGTCTTTCATTTTTGGTTTTGAGCACCAAAGAAGTTTTTGTTTTGTGGCCGACAAGACATGTTGAGTTAAGTTGCCTATATCAAATTAGATTGGGACCTAATTTATTTATGAAGATGTAATTGTGTATATATGTGTGGTTGGAAAAGAGAGGAAAGGTGTGACAGTGTGAATATATGCAATAGTATAATATTGTGAAGCCATTGATAGTTGTTATGTTTTTGCAAATCGTTGCAAAAAAATTATTTACCTGAGCTTAATTGGAACTATACTCAACACTTAGAAGGTGCATTCCTTTCAGTGCACATTTTTAGTAGTGAGCCATATCTTTCTATACTCTAGCGGTAAGCCATATCTTTCTATACTCTAGCGGTAAGCCATATCTTTCTATACTCTAGCAATAAGCCATATCTAGGCATATCAGAAAGGGCCCTAGAGTTAGTGCGAATGTGTACAACCCATTACAACATTAAATAAAGGCATAATTAGGTTAATTTTATATCATTTATTCCCAAATTAAGTGTGAAAAAGGGTTAATTTCTTATAGACTACAGGTCGAAGATCCATTAAAGAGAAAGATTGGAGAAAAGTTATCAAGTTGTACTCTACATTGCAATATCATGGAAAGTCACCTATAGGTTGCAATTCAATGTTTCAAACTTGGAGATTTGAAAAGAGAGAAGGTACAAGGGAACAATAGAGAATATTAGAGTTTTAGATTAACCCTGATGCTAGGACTAAATTTCCACTTGTGGTGTATGAGTCCTAGTATACCAGATTTTAGGCATTTTTTTTAGATCCTTTTTTAGTAGTTCTAGATTTTGGTTCCAGTCTCAGACCCTAATCTAGGACTAAATCGCCCCTATTGGTGTATGAGTCCTAGTGTGCATTAAAAGTTATATTTTTAGGATTTCAAACCTTTTTTCAAACTTCTTCATTTTTCCAAGTGCCCCTCTGTCCTTTCTCAATTCATTATTCTGATTTTTAGTTTCACATCTTAGGTTGCATAGTTATATTTGCATATCATTTGCATATTCTTTTTTCCAAGCCTTTTCTTGGTGGTGAACCCCCTTTTGTCTTTAATCACACTCTAAGACAGTTTATTGCAGATCTCTTTCCCTCATTTTCCTCCCTAGATTGAGATCTCTAAGGTTTCCTTGAATGAAATTTGAAGGAATTTGGTGAAGGAACCCTAATCCACCTTTAGTTCCATCTCCTAAAAGGTGGAACTCTCCTCCCCTATTTTATTTATTTCAATTGTTAGAATGGTTAACCTCCCAAATTGCATCACATTTTTATTTTTCTGAACTATTATTGATTGTTCAAAAAAAATTGTAGTCCCCTTATTTGCATACAATGAAACATTCTAGTTTAGACCCTTCTTGAATATTATTTTCGATAAGATTTATGTGTCTTTCATTTTCAATTGTTCTCCCATTTTTTCTCACTTACATCAATGCACATCTCTTGATTCTTAGCTAAAGGTCTCATATATGATGATTCTTTTAGCATATCACATGTGTTCTTACTTATTACTTGTTTTCTTGATGTGAATCACATTTAATAATGGGGAGTATATTCTTTATTTTATAACAATCATCATACTCTAGCACTACCAATCTATTATTGGTTTTGTAATTACAATTATTTAGTAAGGGAGAAGAGTTGTCTTGATCTTGGTTATCTTCATTTGGTTTTTCAGGCTATTTCAAAACCCATCTCACCTCTTATAGCATGTATGGGCTTTTTGGTCCTAGTGTTACTTTTAGATACTTAATAGTTGATCTAGAAGCCAAAATTATGAAAAAATTATGATTAATTGTGAATCACTACAGTTCTTGATTTAAATCAAATTTCATAGATGCTTAAACTTTGTGTTCCCTTTCCTCGAGTTTCAAATCAATTTTTTATGTCTATCATGGACATAGTTGTACATTTTTTACTAATAATACACACATGCATGAATGTACACTTACACAAATTTTCTTATTTGAAAAATAGTGCAATATTTTTACAAATCATCTATCCTTAGCTTATCCTTCCTCGTTTAAAAGCTAAATATTAATTTAATTATAATTTTCCAATTCCTAGTTCTTCTTATAATTAATGCTAGTTTATCTTAGTTCATGCTAATTTTGGGCATATATATGTAACTAGCCTAGATTTACATAAAATGGGTATTTCATCCCTTCTATCATGTAAACAATTTATTAAATGCAATAGCAATGTTTTTTTATTGAATTATTTTTTTGAAAAATCAAACATAAAAGACAGAGATATTAAATATGGGCAAACATTTTTGGAAAACAAAACTCAATTGCAGAAACCAAAACTTTTTTCCTCAATTAAAAAATATAGTTATTGATTTTGATTTGGATCACATTAATTGTAGTAGTGCATGTTATGATTTTTCATGAGATTTTTCTTAATAATTTTAAATTTTACTATTTAATCAATTTGAAATTTTTTGCCCTTTTTAAGTGGCTTACTTGCAATAATTTGGTCAAAATAATTTTTCATATATTTATGGGCTAATTAAAAAGGTAGCATTAGTAAATGCAATAAGTGATATGCACAAGGGAAAAGGATATAATAATAGGTTACAATAAAAAATTCAAGCCATCAAACTTAGTTTTGGATTGCTAGATTATTTGACCTCTACCCATTGTTTACGATCATTTTTTGTATGAAAACAATGTTTTTATTAGTGCAAAGATGTACTTTCAATTGTAATTTACAACGCATCCATATTACCTATCAGCTAACCCACCCACTAAAGCTCTTAAGGATGCAATTATTATTCAAATTAAATGAAATTAAGAATTCTTACATAATAAAATAAATGAATTGATTTAGACTGATACACTTTTTTAAAAAAATCTAGTTATTTTCAATGACAACTGTGGACATTGTAATTCCCAAAAAATTTAACCAAAAAACAATTAAAACATAAAACATAAATTTCAAATTTTGATTACAACACATGACTAACTCACACATTTTTTTTTCAAAGCACACAATTCATAAATAGAATAACAACATCTAATCAAATATAGGTTATAATATTTAGTTAAGTAACTAAAATGCTTAGGAAATCCTAGTAGGTTTCAAGTGGGGAGATAGAATTCACATTATTGAGATAGACTTAGCTAGTCCTATAAACACATTCAAGATCTGTAGACAAAATCAAGTCCCAAGCTATGTCAATACAATGTTTCAATATTAGCTCAAAGTAAAGAAAGGGAGAAAACCCTAAGGGCTAAAACTAATTCCTCAAGGGCTCGTCTCGGATGGCTTTGCCTACATATATATTTCATAGAGGAACCATAGTTCGACAAGAAGACCTTAATCATCTCACACATGGTTGGATAACAAAGGAATATAATTTCTAGGTAAGAAAAATATGGCTTAACATCAACTTCAAGCATAATTTACTATATTAAGATATAACAAAATTTTGAGATAATGATTATTTCCAATACACATATTAGATTAATTAAAATTAGCTATTAAACTGTGAGACTTAATTGGTCTGGGGGAATCTATATTATCATTATTTTAATAACTTGACCAAAAGAATATATAAATAAATATTTATCTCATTTAATAATTCTAAAACCTGGATAAGACATATCATTCCTATATAGAAAAGGCACCTAAAATGATGGCATTGTGACTCAAAGGAACATCATAAAAAAATACTAACTATAATGAAATAGTACAAGCAAGTTCAAGCAATATAAGATTGATTGCATTTAATTACAGGCCCAACAAAACAACTATTATGGAATGGCAAGATCAATGAAAGCTACTTGAACCATATCTTTAACTTCATACACCTCTCTTTTCACGGCTCTATGTTGCATCACTATGGTAGTTAAGAAACATTCCTATAACTTAGCTCAAGAAACTATATATAATAAAAGAAAACAAAAATAACTCAATTACACAAATTCTCCGAAATACATGACATAATTAAACCTCTACCCATAAGAAAACTCTCTTTTTGAAATAAGTCTTTTAACACATTCACCAAGCTATGGTCATAAATATAGTCGAGACCTAACTACTTAACCATTAAAACCATATTTCAATCACCGTTGATTATATCTCCAACTTTAGGTTCTCAGATTGATTATTGTCTATCCTTTATATTGGACTTAAATGAAATATTACTAATTCTTTTTCTTTTCTATTGATAAACCATAAATCTAACAAAACATCGAGAGTAATACATGTTTGGGAAAGTAAGAACAATAAACCCCTTCAAATCAATTTCAAAGAAGAATCGATAATTAATAATACTGAAATTTCATTAAGGCTAATTACATATTATTTTAAAATTATACTCATTATTCCTTCGTTACATATACATATATAGGCTTCTAATAATAAATCAAATTAAAAGAGCTAGGTTAAATTAAATAAAATGGAACACAAAATCCAACTCATTCATAAGACATGTTCTTTATTTGTTCACTCATGAAACCAATTCTGAGATAATATTTTATTGACTAGAGTTTTGATAATGGCAATAATTAAAAGAATTTACCTTATATGACATTATCAAAACTCTATTTACTTAACAATCAATAATAATATTATCTAGTGGGTATTTATTCAAATCCCATTGAGCACTACAAATGGTAGCTTGTTGTCTATATAATTAAATCTATCACTATATCTTTTATAATGATCAAACATATTCCTATACTAACTTCTAGTATCATCTTTCTTTTACAATTCATAATTATATGCTTCTCTATCTCTACCTTTATATCTTCTTATTGAGAATCTACCACATTTTCCTCCAATTCTCTGTTTGCTTTATCATTTGTGGCTAAACTTATTTTCAACCTTAAAGGTCAATTCATATGCTTCCTCAATAGACTACATATTTAACTTGCTCATCTCCTTTTTTTTTTAATTAAATTCTAATTTAATATGTAAATTGTTATCCTATAATATTCTTTAATATGCTATTTCACAATCATATTATTTTGTCTTAAATTTTGTAACATTTTCAATAATTTAATAGCTAAAAATTTATAGAAATTAACTTACATTTCAATATATATACTATTTCATGTCCTTTTTCAATATTTTACTTTCCTTTTCTATTTCTCTCTGGCTAAAAATACATCTCCCAAATAGAAGCATAACCTTTCAACTTAACCTTATAAAATTAACTATTCAAGATTCGAGTATTAGCATAATTAGAGAATTCAACTCTAGTTTTCTTCCTAATAATGGAATTGCTTTAAACATTGGTTTTATCGATCTTATTATTAAACATGCTCTCAAACAGATCTAGTTTTCCATTGAGGTTTCTATCATTACTTTCATATAATCTAGGATTAGGACATCTTATGTAGTCTTCTTCAACATCATCAAACTAAATCTAGACATTTCTCATTAAATTGAACATCTATTCAATGTATTTTGCACCATATACACAAAAATGGATCTATTGAAACATGGTTCAGAAAATTTCAAACAAAAGCAATTGGCAGGTGAAAAGACATTCCCCACGCCAGCGTCCCAGCTAAGCCAAAATGAGAGCGTTGAAACAGAGTATGGACATCCATCAAATGTAAGAACAAATGAATTTGCAGTTGCAAGGAATCTGATAAACATGTATGCAACAAGTGCAGGCGCAAACAAGGCACACAAAGTCTTTGACAAATTCCCGTTCTTGCACAAAAAGCATTTAGCATCCTTCTTGAGCGTAGTTTTTATCCTTGCTTTATTCATTTACTTTAATTATTTCAGACCCATTATGCTAAATACTGAAGGGATTCAGTACTATAAGATTGAACGTCAACACTTGGAAGCAAATAGCTTACTTACACACCTTTATGTTATATTCGCAATTACACCGCTTGAACAGAAAATTTGATGTTACGCATGAACAATGTGTTTTTCTAACATCATCCTCCACCTTCCTCACCATTGAACCCCTTCCTCTTGCATTCTAATATCTCTCCATCGATCTCAGATATGTTGCTCACCAATCCAACAGCACACATCTATCTCCTCTCCCAAATAGTAGGTCGTAGCTTCTTTCTCCTTCCAGAAATTGGGTGATGGGAGTATGGCGTTGGCCTCCCCCATAGGTGACTCTCTCTCCCTTTTTCAAACTGATGCATATGGCTGGTATAAAGCCAAATTCTCCCAAACTTGAATACATTTCCCTTGATACCCAGAACTCAGAGTTGAATTAGCAGAAGGTACATTGCTCCATCGCTCCCTGAAATGTTCTAACCTAGATCATAAAATCCTCACCTCACTCTAGTGCAGATATTAAGCAAAGAACGTTCCTTGAGAAATATCCTAGGCTCGCAATAGAAAGTAGTTGGTATCGTAATAAACCAAAGATTCACTGAACCACATTTTTATGATTAGATTTTCATTTACCATCCCCATACAACGTATTCAATTTTCAACATTTACCCTCCCTATGCTGATTCATTGATGGAAATTCAAGTCGATACAGCCAAACAAGTGACAGGTACATTCTCTCCCATTAATCCCTCTACCCATTTAGTTGTACCAGCGTTGAATTTTAGTAACATGCCTCAATCTCTTCCAATTGCTTATGGATGATATGTTCTAATTTTGTTAACGGTGATAGAGAAATTTCATAATAACTCTTTGATCCTTATGATTTTATAGTGATTTTCTTAATCACTGATTAATAAAATAACCAAATCTTCAAATAATGTTCCCTATTTTCATCATATATCAATGAATTCTATGCTTTATTTTTAAATGGTGTTGTATCTAATATTATGGTATTTTATCTTCTCGGTTCAATTCTCCAATCTTTTAATACACCTCACACTCCCTTGCATATGTGTTTGTATATTAAATAGCTTGTCCACAATAAGATTACTCATAATGTCTTCTTCTCTACACCATCTTTGAAAATTGTATATACTTAATGTTCATTCATGATCTTTTTTGAAATATACTCTTTCATGTTCCAAGAAACTCTCCCTATTAACCCATCCATTCTAATTATATACAATCACCCCCTAGTAAATGTGTAAGAAACCACTTGAATTGCTTATGTAGTATTTATAGTTTAAATATATTAAGTAAAGACAAAGTAATATATCTACATTTACCTTGCAAATTTCAAACTTGTTAAAGATAAATATGTTTATTACAAGAAGTCATTATGCCACCCTCAAATATTAACAATTGACATAGCATTATGAATCAACTAAGTATATAAGGTTGTGGGGTCTCTCCACTCCATTATTGTTCCAATAGTCCTTCTACTAAGTATGCATAGCATTCTATTAACACTCCCATTCATGCATCATATTTATGGTCATCCTATTAAGTGTTAAGGATAGCGGGCTAGGTGGTCTTATAGGCATATTGTAAAAGAATGCCAAGTGTTCACTACAATCAGGGGAAAAAGTTTATATTTATATATCAATTGATGTGATGATTGTGATTGTTGGATATACAATTTTCCTTTTTCTTTATTAAATAATTATGCACGTTGCACATTATGTGTCACATTTATTTTTTGAAACATCACATTTTTAACATTATGGATTGGATTTATTTTGGTGAGTATTTGAACTTTACTATGTGGGTGATGTTAGTATGTGGGTAACCTATTTTCATGAATTTATTGAGTCCATTTAGACACATTTTCCAATCAAACTATAAGTGGATGCACAGTTTATTTGAAGCTATCACTTCTCCATTGAGACCTTGTTTGCACAAATTTCATTTGTTGAATGATCTGCCAATTGACCTCATATACTAGACAAATGTATGCAAAAAATAAACCAAATATTTTCTAAATTAATCTTCCACAGCTCTTTGATGTACCCATTGCACACCAAAGTGTGATTGCTACTTAATATATATAGTGCATGCTTAAATTTGATTCATTCCATCCATCAATCTTTATGTGTACACATTTATTTTATTAGTCTTTATTCATAGTTTAATTATTTATTATTCATTCAAATATATTAGTGAAAATTGATTCAAATTCTATAATTTTACAAATAATTTTTTAATCTTAAATTTAATATAAATTTGGTTGGAGGATGACTTTAACTAACTCTTATGAGATGATTTGATTTAATAATCTTTTAGCACATATTGTTAGGGTATTGCAAACAAAAAAAAAAATTAACAAAAAATTAAAATAAATTTAAGGCTAGGAAGGAATTTGGTGATTTTTTATTTCTATTTGACTTTCCTTGCATAAATTTTTCTATTGTCTTATTTTATTTTATTTTTGATTTAACCTCAAATGACATCAAGGATAGGGAGAAGCTACTTCCCCTTTCATTGACTTAGGGACACAATAGCCACATTTAGATCCTTAATCTTAGAGAAGGAATTTCATGTTGTGATAATAGTGGATGAAAATGAAATGATGGTTCTAGAGTGCAATAAATCACATTCTTGCATGCTAAACCTTGATGATCCTCTATTTAATAATCTAGTTGTGAGGGAATTTTAGAAAAATTGTTCCCAACATTGAATATAGGAGTATGATCTATCGTTTCTTGTTCTTATAACTTTCTCAAGAAGATCTATATATTTAAAGGGTGATTTGGGAAAACTTTTTGAAGATCATGTCACTCCTATAGTTCAAAGCCATAGAAAATTATATAAGGGAGAAGGATTTCCTTGGTTTTGTATTATATGAAGTAAATAAAGTAGGATAAGAGAAATGCATATAAGAATTCCTACATATTTTTGAACTATATTAAGAGGAAATTTGCATTGTGCATTTACCACCTCATAATGAGTGGGAATATGATTTTGGGAGCAATGAGGTGGATCAGATAGAACATATGTGGCCCTATAAAATGTAACCCTAGTTGACGTAGTAGTTGGACACTAATCTCAATTAACACTTTATTGGTGCATAAAATAAAATTCAAAGTTTATTCATATCGATTGCTAATGTGAGACAACCTAATAAGTATGCAACCCTAAAAAATGTAGCTTTGGTTGATGTAGTATTTGGGTACCAATCCCAACTTGAAGATGTCATGGTGAAAAAATGAAATGCAATCTTGATTAATCAATCTATTTTTTTAGAATATAGGAGGAATTAACTCTCCTCAAAGAATTTCCTACTTTACTTTGGAGACTTCTATAGAAATATAACCTCAACATATTTGTATAGTAAATAAAGGTTGATTATATGGATGTGATATAGATCCTTTATCAATCATACATTCTCCTTACATACATCCATTGTTTTCTCACACATGGACATTTTTTGATGCATGCATTGCTTTCTCATACATAAATATTTTTTATGTACATGCATCATTTTTTGATCATGCATTACATTTTCTGATCATGCATTACATTTTTATGTTTTCATTCTTTCTTCATGCATGTGTCACTATTTTATGCATGCATTATTTTTTTTCATGTATGAGTTTTCTCTTTATGTTTGCATTTTTTTGCATCCGTCAAAATATTTTGCATGCATAATTTATATTTACATACATGCATGTTTATTTCTTCACTAATTTACTATTTTTGTACAAGTATATAGATAAATTGCATGAATCTAATAGAACATGCATGTCCTTAAAAATGATTACATTAAGATATAAAGATATTAAAAGTATCCTTGTCTTTGACATTTATTGTATTACAAGAAATCATGCATGAAGATATATTATATTGTTATTTTAGAAGCTCTCTACTTTCTTTTCTACATGTTTATCATAATATATCATTTATCATAGATTTAGAACATACTCCTTCCTTTTCACAATTATTCCTCCTATTTTTTATAAAATTAAATTAAATTTATAAAACAAACTCTAAGGTATATTGAAACATGCTCGACTCCTTTCCCCTAGTAAATTCTAAAATGAAACAATAGCTCAACCGATATATGATATTATCCAAAAGAAAATTCAAATTAAATTTCAACCATCATAAGATAATTATTGTAACTCCATACACTGGGTGTAAATACCAACCTCCATCGAAGACAAGTCCAAAGCTTTCTACAAAACTGAAATTTTGGAAACCTATCTGTGTTTCCTATCATAAATATGTTTTTACGCGACCAATTACCATCTGTGCGAACAATCCAGTTTAGATATGAGGGAAGATTGGTCGCCTCTATCCATTTCTCTGTTGAGAAGTCAAATTCCACCGCTTTGTGCTCGCCGAAGGCATATATATGCTCGCAATCAACCACAAAAGATGACGGGGAATATCTTAGCAACTCAAATCCCCGAATCGCTTCCCACAGTTGAGTCACTGGATCGAATCGATGTATCAGGTCTTTATGCACCCCCCGCACACTCGTCACATAAAACATCTTATTAATATAATAGCCCCTTGCATAATATACGGCCACTGGCATTTGAGGAAGAAGCTCCCATTTGTCTTGAGCCACATCATAAATTGCTGCTTCTCCCGTTTGTCCGACAACGTAAACCAGTCTTTCAGGCGATGCAGAACATGCAATGTGGTAGCTTAATTCCTGAATAGGATTTTCTGCTCCTTTTCTCCATGTAAAAGAAAAAAAGTCGTAAACCATAATGGTAGTTGTTGGTTGATTTTCATATTGCAGACCGATCACAATCAACTGTTGATCGACACACATGCAGTGAGCTTTGTCTGTAAACTGAAATTTGTGGGGCATAGGAGGGCTTCTGGCCAGTGCGTGGTGGACTGGATCGTAGATTGTTATTCTATTACAGTCATCAGATTGGTCCAGCAAACATAGAAGTTTGCTAGGCATTGCTAAACCCATTCTTTTTTTGTAGAATTCGCCGCTTTGTATAATTGCCTTCCACATTTTGGATACACAGCTAAGCTTATTATGAAATATGTAAGGGATCCTCAGAAAAAATTGCCTGACCATTTCTTCTGGTAATTCCTGAGAGCAATCCATAGTTACAGATTCGATTACAGAAGAGGAGCTGTGTCATATGCCAAACATAACACTTTACTGTCTTGCCACAATTAATAGAATAAGAGGCAAGCACCAATAAAGCTTTTTAAGTTAGCTGCATGTGCAGTATTAAGTTTAGTTCGCGTTTAGAGACTACAGTTCTAATATAGGATATTCTAACAAATAGAAAGAGGGAGGCGTAGCTTTTTAACATGCATATAATGAATTTACAAGAGTGGTACTTTATGGTTACATGTATGTTATTATTAAAAATAACATCATATATTTTTGTTAAGGTTTTAGTGTGCATGTAAAGAGTTTGTAAGACTAGAGTTCCTACTTCATGGTTACATGTATATTGTTATTACTAAAAATAACGTCATATATCTTTGTATAGCTTTTAATGTGCATGTAAAGAGTTTGTAAGATTAGAGTTCTTACTTCATGGTTACATGCATGTTGTTATTACTAAAAATAAAAATAAAGTCATATATCTTTGTATAGCTTTTAATGTGTATGTAATGAGTTTGTACTTCATGGTTACTTATATTTTGTTATTATTAGAAATAACGTCATATATCTTTGTATAGTTTTTAATGTGCATGTAAAGAGTTTGCAAGGCAAGAGTTCGTACTTCATGGTTACATGCATGTTGTTATTACTAAAAATAACGTTATATATCTTTGTATAGCTTTTAATGTGCAAGCAAAGAGTTTGCAAGACTTGTCATATATCTTTGTATAGCTTTTAATGTGCATGCAAAGAGTTTGCAAGGGTAGAGTTCGTACTTCATGGTTACATACATGTTTTTGAAAAAGTAAGCAACATTTATAGGGTGTTGTATCCTTCACACAAAGAGCCCAAAGGGCCAAAAAAGCAACTAGTTCAAACAAAACATGAACTAGGAGAAAACAAATAGAGACAACTGATAGATAGTTGTAGAAAAACAAAAGAGATTATACAACCCCAACACCGGAGGGTACAAATCTGACACCCTGGATCTGAGGCCGCGTAGTAGCCATGGATTTGGGGAGTCCCTTCTTTTTTCTTAGCACAACCGACCATGAAGGCTTGGGAACAACATCCTCTGAGCGTGGTGAGGGGAAAGGATCCACAACAACCACCTCGGGAGAGGAACCACCAAGCAACGAGGGAGACGACATTGAAGTAGTAGAGACATGAACGAACAAAGGACCAGCTAGTTTGTTCAACGAAGGACGGGAAGGATCCAGTGAGACAACGACAACAGAAGGTTCCAACGACACAACAACAACAAATCAAGGTAGAGGTTCTGAGGAATGGACAGTTGAAGGAAGATTCGGGAAGGGCACCTACTCCAAGGGAGAAGAGGGATAGTCAAACTCCTCAGATGAACTATCTAAAGGGGGAGAGCCAACCGTGAGATGGTCCGTGAGAGCATCCTTCCACCAAGTAGCAACACCCTTGCAGCGAGCAAGAGGGCAACCAAAGGCTAAGTGACCAACTGAGAAACACCACTTGCAATGAAAAGGGAGCCCCTTGTAGTCTAGTAGCTGCTTCCAACGTCTGTCTTCCACCAACAAGAACACATCACCATGGAGAGGTTGGGAGATATCCAAGTCGATTAAAATGTGAGCCACCGTAGTATGCCCAAGGTCTCGAGAGGTAGAATCCACCTTTAAAAAGCTGCCTATGGCATTGCCAATAGCTTTGAAGCAAGAATCCTCCCAAAATTAGAGAGGGAGATTCAACAGATGCACCCAAACTGGTATGATATTTAGAGGCTCCATGAGAGGATTGAAGGAGTGAGACCACGGTCGAATGAAAAGCGAATGAACACCCCACATCCAAACCTTGTCCAACACTTTGTCCCGATCCTCAGGGGTAGAAAACGTTGCGTAGAAAAAACCTCTAGCACTTGGATAGAGGTCAATTTGTCTAGAAACCAAAGGCTTCCAGAAATTGGTCACCCACTTATGGAGTTCAGGCAAGGAGGGTCACAAGCCATTAAACTTGCAGAACACACCCTGACATAAATAAAAACCCTCATTCTCAGCAACCTCAGGGCCACAGACCACCACAGGGGAGGCACGAGCACAAGGCAGAGGTCGAGTCCTAGCCACAACAACAAGCATAGGAAGCACACAATTTTTAGCAATTGCATCAGAGAAGGACTTCCGTAAACCTCCATTGGAAGCCCCAGCAGTAGGGACAGAAGGATGTACCTTAGGGAGAGGAGTAGACACATCAACAACAACAACAGACCCCACAATAGAGGATGGAGCCCTAGCCCCCAAAACCATCGATGGTAGAGAGGACCCACCCGCGCCCAACACACCAGCATTATCCACGACCCTGCACGACTCCCGCACAACATCCAATGAGGGCACAACCCCAAAACCAGTTGGAACGACCACAGGAGCGACCATAGAGCTGTTCGTAGGGGACCGTTGAAGGTTTTCCTCGCTTAGGATTTTCCCACTCAGAGACATTTCAAACTTTTGGTTACATGCATGTTGTTATTACTAAAAATAGCGTTATATATCTTTGTATAGCTTTTAATGTGCATGCAAAGAGTTTGCAAGACTCCACAATTAACACGTGTGTTTTGCTTTTATTTTCTAAGATTTCTATTCGACATCTATATCTATTTTTAATAGTGAATTTTTATTAGTAAAATAAAAATCTACTTTCTATTTTTATGTGTAATATAATTTTTTTTATTGATTTTAAAAAATCTAAATGAATTTTTTATTGATTTTTTCAATTATTTAAAAAGTGCACATGATTTTTTACGGTTTTTCTCTTTTTTTTAAAAAGTGAACAATATTACAAAACTCTATTTTCATTGTTTAATTACAATCATTTTTGCTTTTCCCATCTAATAAGTCATACAATGATTTTTATTTTATTTTAAGTTTGCTAATCCAAAAAATAAAAGCTCTATTCTTATCTTCAAGATATATATACTATTTAAATTAGAAAAAAATAATACTTTTTAACTTTAAATTGAGAAGTTTTTTTTTAATAATGTTATTAATGGAAATTTTTTAATAAATCAAAATAGTATTTTTGATAGGAAATGCAACTTATAGAAAATAATATAGATTAATTGATTAAATAATCATCATTGTATAAGTCTTTAAAAAAAAATTAAATTTAGAAATAAAAGGTAATATCTAGTTTGAAGTTTATATCTACATGTATTTATTTACTAGCATACATATATTAAATATTAATATATATAAAATACGCTAAGAGTTATCCTTCTCAAGGCGCCTATTTTCATCATGCTTACATATATAAATATAAATATAAGGATACTTACTAGTTATATGGAAGTGGCATGGATTATACATATAAGATGAGAAAATATGACATATATTATTTCTATGCTTCATATATCTAATAGAATTATTTAATGTGTGTCAAAGAATCCTTACTACTCAATTATACTTTCAAGTCTTCCTCTCTAATATATATTAATTAGTTGTATTATGTTAAACAATTTTTTTTTTTTCAAAACTTCCATTTAAAATCTAGTTACATCATTACATATGGGGACACCAAAATCTTAAAATATGTATTCTTAAATCACATGTAATAAAAATTTATAATAATAGAGATACAATTCATATTATATATATGATCTCACACTACTCCTTAGGATCCATAAATCCTCAATTTTGGTTCAAGAAATGTCTTGCATGAGGTTGGGATCATTTCTATCATCTTGACCCATCATTATACACATTTATTATCACATATTTATCCCTATATTATCTTTACACTCATAATCCTATACATTCACCTTATGTTTCCATTTAAATACAAATTTGAGAATGCCCTTTTTAAATTAGAAAACATTAGTAATAAAAATACTAAAGTAGAATGAAATTATGAATAGAAGCAATAATTTTCCTTTTCCTATTGCAAATTGTTTGAGTCATTTTAGTTGATTCTTCAACACCCTTTCTTGTTTTTTTCTTATTAATAGTGGAGTTCCTCCTTACACTTCTCCTTGAGCTAAGCATAAGGGGTTATTGGGTTTTTTAACCGTCCAGATTCTTTTTTATTGTGCAAACAATATTTTTGTTATCATAGATAAATCTTCCATTTTGAGGTACTTTAGTTGTTTAACTAAATCTTCTAACAAATAATCGGTACCACCTCTCTATATTTAATCACTCCATTTGTACACAATCTTAAGTTAGTTTTAGCTCAACTTGTGGAGAGAATCTATCTTCACCTCAACTACGTATTGCATAGAAAAGCATATGAAGGTAGGTGAGAAGCAAGATGAATTGGGTCTGTATTGTAATTATCTTTTTATACTACCCAATTTTTTTTTGAAATCAATCAAATTAAGATCAAAAGGTTAGATCATGTGCCTATTTTAGAGAAACAATAGTACTAATGAAGCATGTACACTTAAAAATCTTGTAACTTTAAAGAATTACTTATTAGCACACATAATGTTTGAAAGTTGGTTGAAAATTAGCCATCTGGTAGAGATAATTTATTGCTATGATAAGAATTTTCATTTCCCTAGACATTTCATTTCATTCTAATCCATCATCAAGGAGATAACGAAATTGCAGAGATAGTACAACAAAATAGCAAGAAAATTGAGTTAGAAATAATTAAAGAATTTGTTAAACGTTGTTGCTATGCTATCAAGTCCAGTTCTCCATATATGACAAATTGGCAATACAGATAATTATAGTTTTCTCCAAATATAGAACTTGGGAAAAAATTGCTTTTCAAACTTAGCTCGTCCATTTATGTTGCATGTATTTGTCCTATTCGACTAAGCTTCTCTAATGTTTATTTCTCCCTGAAAAGAGTTAAGTAATCATAAAATATGCAGCAATTTATTTTCTAAAATCAATAGTAAACAAATGCCTTAGAATACAATGCATAGCTATTTTTTGTGTAAATAGTCTTATTGTGCTATTATTTTTTTGTCTTTTTCTATTGCTTCTCTATGGGAGATTATTCATCTATCTCGTCTTCAATAACTATGTGAGATTAATTATGCTAGAACTAAATTATGCTAAGATTAAACATCTACAAACACATTTGTAATTACATAAATAACACAATAGATCAAAAATTAAAGGGAAAGAAAGAAAAAGGTCAGGCCCCTAACTTAAATAGGACCCACCTAAATTGAAACTCACTCAAAACATATTCCCACATGAATTAGAAGTCATGTAAATCAGAAGCCCTTCAAATCTATGAGACACACTGAATTGTCGTGCAGTTTACATATCTACATTGCATTGCAAAACTCATTTAAAAAACATACAATATATCAATCGTTATTAGCTGACATACCTCCTCCATCTTCATTTCACTTACCTCCTCCATCTTCTTTCATTTCTATTGAAAATATTTGTATCAACGTGACTAATTGCTCTTTGATATCCTCTATTTTGAAACATCTCATCACTACGTACTCCATTGATAACTGGGCAATGGGTGTACATAGTGATGAGAGATCTTGAAATAGAGAATGAAGAGTAGTGCATAGATGAAGATTTCAAAATAGAGGATTGAGGTCTTTTAGAAGGTAAAACTAGAGACAAACAAAACTCAACAATATGCTGAGAAAATTACAGCTTTATTTTTTCGATTTTGAATTGATTACAGATGCCTCTGATTTATAGAGGTCTTATATTATTTGAGAAGAATATTAGCTAATAATAGATATAGAAGAAAAACACAAGCAAACAATAAAAATCCCTGTTAATTTCTAATTTATAAGAAATTATTTGCTTTATTCTAACAAATTAGTTGATAGAATGAGGTGTTTTAGAAATTAGTTTGTAATCTCTTTAATATGTTTGCAAGAGAAATCACCACAATATCTTGAAAACTTAAATTTGGTTATGGGACATAATAACCCGATCAAAATAACCCTAGATAGAATAACCTGGTCACAATAACCCATGGAAAAAATAACCCAGGGTCATAATAACCCATGGACAAAATAACCCATGGTCAAAATAACCCATGGATAAAATAACCCATGGTCAAAATAACCCATGGACAAAATAACCCATGGTCATTTTAGATCAAGCTAGTAAACCAGTTGAATATACAATTACCAATAGAGGAGAAAAGTTTCTTTTTCATGGCAGTAATGATGAGAACCATTTTTTAATATTCTAGTTTACTAGCTTGATCTAAAATGACCATGGGTTATTTTGTCCATGGGTTATTTTGACCACGGGTTATTCTATCCATGGGTTATTATGACCCTAGGTTATTTTGTCCTTTGGTTATTTTGGCCGGGTTATTATGTCCTAATACCCTTAAATTTCATTCTAAAATTAAAGTAAATTCTAATTTCTAAAAATTAAAAAATATATATTATTTAGTTTTTACATAATTAATTAAATTGTAGTGATTATCTATACTGTAAATGAATTAAATATGAATCAAAACTCTAATCCTAACCCTAATTGAATGCTATTTTAAATTGTAAACATTTTTTTTTCTTTCAGATTAATGCTTCATATTTATCTTCCCAAAAATAATATTAAAATATATTAAAACATTATATAATTTTTATTGAAAATATTTAAAAAATTAAAAAAGAGAATCTCGAACAAAACTGATAATTTTCATAAAAAGAGAACTATTTTTTAAATTCATTTTAGGACTGCATTTTTTTTTCAAAAGATAAGAAGATAAGATTTAAGAGTGGATATGGATTTGCATGTCATTTGAATGCCAATTTCTAACTAAAGAGTTTTTCCTTACACATTGATTTTTGGTGGATGCCATTGTAATACGCCTCTCAACTTAGTTATTATATATAAGGTTCCATTTAAAGTTTAAAATTATAATTTTATTATGAACAATAATGATTATTTTATCTTTTTATTATATTTAGTTTATTTCTTTAATAGATATTATCATTAACATAATAGTATTAATTTTTTAAAGATAATTCTATATAGTTGTAATTGAATTTTTATATGTAGGCTTATGGATTTGTATTTGTATTTATTAAATTATTTGTTTGTATAATAAATTATTCAATAAAGAAATTATAATAAAAAAACCATTCAATTCAATATGATATTAGTTATTTCAAATATATTTATGAGTATTATAAATACTAAATAATGATCACAAAAGAACATAAAGGTATAAAGTCACAATTTCAATTGGACAGGATGTGATTAAGATATGGACTTCGACAAATTAAATTATGGTGGTGTTGTGATCTATTTCACACATCGCCCCATTGCAAATGGGGACCCCTAGTTGTTTGCCTTTTAGAGTTTGTCCTCTCCATTGCAATTTCATAGGTCCATTTGTTTGAGAGTTCAGAGTTAGAATTCTGAGAATCACCCAGGTCAAGTTGGGAATTCAAGCCCATATTAGTACCTAGACATCACAAAAGTGCTCAGAAGGTTCGGTAGATGAGGAATTCCATTGCTTTGAGTCAATTCTGAAACTTCCTATTTTTTAGGGATTTTGCTTTTTTGCTTTTCTGATTTTTGGCACTTTTGGACTAATCCAGACTTCCTTTTTTTTAGGGATTTTTTTTGCTTTTTACTTGTTCTATTTTTAGTAATTTCTATTTTTAGAAAGTTTCAGGGTTTTGATGTCCCATAGGTCATGGAGTCAATGTTCATCTTCAGAACCAAAATTTTGCACTTCCGAGAGCAAAAAGCAAGGAAAAATCATAAAAAGCGGGTAAAAAGCAAGAAAATCTCTAAATCAGGGTTTTTATCCAAATGATCTGGAAAGCAAGAAAATTTTCTAAGTGTCAAAGAGCAATGGAAATTTCAAAGGAAAGGTGTGCCCAAGGAGCATGAGGAGATGGTGAGACTTAAGCCAAGTCCACTCAACCATGGAATGAATACTCTAAAGTCTGCCCTACCTTTGGCAAGCTGAAGATGAAGTTCGCCCTACTTTGGAAAGAAAAATGACAAGACTATTGTGAAGTCCGCCCAACCATGGAATGAACACTCTAAATTTCAACCTACCTTTGACAAGCTGATGGGAGGATATTAGCTCATCTCAGAGAATTGGCAATCCAGGAAGCATTTGGCATCCCGACATATAACCAGACTTCGTACTTGAGACTAAGGAGGACACCATAAAGTTATATGAAGACTAGTTCGAATGTTGTGCCACAAACATTAACAAGTCATGGCTAGAAAAACTAAGGGCCTTTGCCAAGAAAATTCCCAAGAAGTTGCTTTGTACAGACTTCAAGGAAGACTATGGGGACATTATTTTATTATCAAACAAAATAGTTGACAATCCTCTAGGCGCACCATTTGAGTCATGGTTGTACTATTTCATTGATGAAATCACCTCAGGCATTAGGATGTTCAACTGGTCCTGGATGATTAGTGATAATCTCCATAAGCAACTAATTAATCTAGAAAGGACAAAGTCATTCCACATGAGCTCCTATATCATCTATTTGTTGACCAGCACTTATAGATATGCAAGATTGATCTGCAAAGACGTAGTTGGCAATGGAGAAAATGAATTGAAGTCTTATGACTGTTATCCATAGTTGCAGCTTAGTGAGAAGGCCCACTTCAGATGGAAGAATGATGTTTTTCTCATGTACATCACCAGAATACTCTAAAGAGGAATTCACTAGAGGCTAACTCATGAAGCTAAGAGCCTAATCAACAAGTATGGATCCTGGTTTATTCATTTTTTGAGATTCACATACATAAGGGTTCAGGGGTTCAATGGAAGTCCTTACCAACTTCCAATCGATTCCACTAATAGAATGGTCTTGTTGGAAATCCTAAGGCAGTTAGAAACATACGAGAACCTCCAAAGGTCAAAGTAGAAGGCGGCCATCAGTTTCCCATTTTTCATTGGAAACATGCTAGAATCCTATCCTTCGGCACAAGCAGCTAAGAGTGCTAGGCTGGAGATGTCATGGTATCCATTCACAACTTACCGATCCATAGAGAATTTTAATCCTCACCACCACATTGGGACTGTGAATAGAAAGAAGTATAAGCATAGAGTGGACTTGGAGGACTTCTAGGCGGATGCTGCAGATGTGTATGAGGTCAGAAAAAGGTTATGGTCCATATTTCCAACAAGTTTGATTAGAATGACTGAGCTCTGGTGTGTACCTGATCAAATTGAAGATTACGAAGAATATGTCCAATTGTGCTTTGATGAGAGCTGGCCTCTTCCTACTGTGAAGTGGTCAGAGCCTGAGCTTGCTGATTTAACCACATTGATGAGGCTGGTGGTCAAGTATTCTTAGTGGTGGGTTGACCAGCAAGTCCAAGAGTTAAGACGAAGAAGAATAATGCTCACTTATGACTTACTGGGTGAGATGGAATCATACTCCTCAAATTGTGGAGCATCCCACAGTGCCAAGTTGATTGAAATTGCCAAATCCAAGAAGAGGAAAGAGGTAGGTACAAACACATAACCTATTCAAAAGAGATAGAGGGTGGAGCCATCTCATTTCACTGCATCCATAAATATTGATGAGATAGTGATCACTGTGGATGACTCATTAGCCAACATGAGAATTCCTTCTTTGATTCATTAGGTTAATATTAAGCCAATCTAGCTAGATGATGACGAGCCACCATCTCCTATGGGCACAAAAATACTTGATTCAGAGAATGAAATCGATATCCAGAATGATGAGTTTCAAGAGGGAATGATATATTATCTTAAAGGAATTTTGGATATCCCAGGTGGAGAAAATGTTCAAGAAGAGGACAACATTGAACAACCCACATTTATTGACTGGTTGAAGGAAAGACTGAAGATAAATGTGCCAATTGAGACTTATGACGAAGATGATACTGCAGATTTCTTGGCTAGGTTAGAGAAATTTGTTGTAAAGAAGCCTGCCAAAAACTTCTCCATGATCCAGAGGTACAAAGATGATAGTTGTTCTGTGCATATTATAGTATCGATAGTAGACAAGCCATAGGAAAATATTTCTCCCCATGAATATGTCATCACCACTGTTGACTTGGGACCAATGAAAAAAGGACAGGAGGTTGAAGAGTTGGACAAATCAGTCTCTATTATCAAGGAAAGAATAGAGAAGAAAGTGGTGAAGAATAAGGAATATAAGAAAGAGGTTGAGCACCTGAAGGAATACATTCAACACTTGACCAAACTACTCAATCAAGGTGATGCAACAACTCCTCCTTTTTGAAACTACTCACAGGAAACGACCACGGACGTTGAAGAAGAGATGGTCATGGCTAAGAAATGGATGGCGAGTAAAAGAACAAAAGTGGTTGCATTTATGGAGAGATTGAAACTAGCCTATGGATAGAATTCCTCATTGCTTTCTAGAATTGTTGTCATAACAGAAGTTTGGGACAATCTTTCGGATATTTAGGATAGGATCATTCCATGCCTCAGAGTGTTGAAGTGAGTTCCAAAATAGGAGTTGATCGATGGGAAGATAATTGTAGCAAGCACTGCCTATGACTTCCACACTTGGTATTGTGCATTGAAAACATGGAGCGAGGTCTTGGAAAGAGAAAAATTTGATGGACTCAAAGTTGAGGAACAAATCAGAGAAATTCAAAATAAGATTTTCCTCATAGCTGCAAATATGTTTGAGAAATAAATCATCTGAGAGAATGACATGCAACTAGAAAATCTAAGACATAGAGTTTAGGAAATCTTCTTCTCCATCTTATGATCGATTCTAAGATTGAACTTGAATAGGGTGGTGAACCTCTCATCTATCAAGGATGCCTTTATTAAAATGAACCAAAATGGGAGAGTGCCTTTGTCGAATATGTTGAGGACTTGGACGGGCTGTAATTCAGAATAAACATGCTGTCGTAGGTCACAATGGAAGAGGTCATCTCGATTGTGTCCAGGTTCATTGAACATACTGCTGCTTGAGAGGATGTGGATGCACTCCCTTGAAAATGGCTCCTGGTGCCACTTGTCTTTCATGTAGTTAATGTTAGTGATATTTTTGGAAACCCTAATTAGGGTTGATATGTATTGATCTTGGCCATTGATTTGTTTCAATCTTGGCCTTTCATTTATTCTCAGAAAATCTATATAAACTCTTGATCTCTCATTTTCATTTTGTGAAGAGAGTAGTATGAAATTGTTGTGTATAGCTACTTCTGATAATAAAAGCTCTTATACATGATTTTCTTTGAATCCCTTTTATTGTCAAGTGGTTTGCAAGGTTGCATATCTCCTTCAATAATAGATTAGAATTAGAGTAGAATATTTTTTGAATGTTTGTTAAATGAATGAAAGACTTGATAGTATTGATTGGTGAAATTTAGCTCATACTTTCTTTGAATAGATGATTTTTGTTCAATGCGTAAATTTAGCCTAAGATTATGATTGTGGATGCTTAACTTTAGTCTGAATGATTATTGTTTGAGACATGAAAACCATAATCATGCCCCTTAAAGATTGCACCCACTTTGTGTACTTGTCCTAGGGAGGTGAATCACATGGTTACTAGTTTCACCGAATCTTTACCATCTCTTGAATTCTTAGGAATATATTGGAGCTCCTAAACCCTTATCTTTTTACACATCTTTTGAAGTCCTAAAATTGAAAATCCCCAAAAGAAAGAACATTTAACGTTAAAATTGTCTAAGTCCTAAACTTGTGAATGATTCCTAATGTAAGTCTCTTTGTGTATTACCAACATATCACAATTCCCATTGAGCTTATCCACATGTCAAGATGTGACAAAAGAAACCTTGGAATTGCTATATGATCTTCTCACAATATTATCATACACGATGATTTTGTTCAAGAGGGGATAGAGTGTCTTTGGAAATTTTATTCTATGTGTTTGGTGGATGATAAAACATACACCAACATAAGAATTGGTGCTAGAAGAAGGGCTACAACAAATAATTTCTTACAAGTTAAGGCAGTAGACATGATGCAGTATGGTGTTACTACATGAGTTTCCTTTTGACCTACCCCTTGAACAACCCGAACAAGGAAAAACATATATTATTGATCAGTTGTACGCACTAGCTTGGAAGTCACAGACAAATCATGCTCAATTCAGACAAACAAGCCATGTTCTTGTTAGAGAAGAAGAAAGGGGAAAAAAATTGAAGAAGCAATCCAAAGGGACTTGATAGGATAAACGATTGATCATCTAAAACAATATTTTGAAGAGATAGAACTATTAGTCACCATAGGGTCATCCTCAAATACAAGCTTTGCTAATAGGATGAAGAATGGTGCTTTTGAGCAACATTCCTAATCCAGGCCAAGATCCTAATCTAGTACTACAACTAGACTTGGGTTTCCATGATGAACAAGAAGACATCATCACTAAATTATTGAACCTAGTGTGGAGATTGAAGCAAAATGCTCTTGACTGGCTTCATATGGACTTTGTTTTTGAGGAAAAAGAAGAGAATGCTTGACGTATTGAGTTCAATATTCAAAGAGATTTGCTCATCCAAAGGTTTGAAGCCCTCCAATGATAGCAAGAAAATCAACTAGCTCTTGTAGCAGCTCCTGCACCACCCTGACAAACTTGAAGAAGGACACGTTGGATTAAATCAATTATTTTTCTCTAGATAAATTTTGAAGGATTAGTAGATCCACTCCAAGATCTTTCAAGAAATTTGTGGAGTTGTCACCTTATAGACAGAGAAAGAGAACTTAAGCATCTCAAGAAGGAACATCTAGTGTAGTTGATCTTGGTGAAGAAATTCAAAGTGAGGAGGACATCTTTGGTTTCTTCCATGCCTCACCACCATGCACTCCAGTTCCAAGAACTACTCAACTCAATAATCAACAAGTACTAGTACAACCAATTCAACCAGCACAACTAGTACAACTAGTTCATGTGAATCAAGAAAACATTCCAATGGCGTGGTGTCCTGATAATAAATCACCCATGATGTTTTTCCTCTACCATGACATGCCAAAGAATATAGAAAATTTTCGTTCCAAGTTTCATAGTGGTGACTTGAGCCACACTACGGATGAACATATTAAGCTTTTCAAAGATCTCCTTTAGAACAAAGATATCCAAGAAGAAGATGTTTCTTTTAGGTTGTTCCCCTACACCTTCAATGAGGAGGCTTCTTACTGGTACATCCATTTTCTAGCTAACTCCATCCGCAATTGGTAGAAGATGAAGGTTGCTTTCTTAGAAAAATTTAGGGCACCAATTTCCCCAACCAATTTGTATAATTGTTTTGTAGAAGTAAAGAGACACGAACACGAACCAATTAGCACATTCAACGATAGATTTTAGAGGGCCTATACAAGGTTGTGAGATCCTTACAACTTGGAAAATGTTGCAGCACTACCTGTCTTTTATGAAGCCTTGGATCGTCTCACCTCCATGTTTGTAAAGTCCAAGAATCCAGCCCTGAACAACTTGAAGGAAGCATACACTACAATAGTTATAGCTAGAAATGGTCTAGGATTGGGTATTTCTCTAGGTTCGCTCAATTATTTAGAAAACCCAACAGCCCAAATCAAATCCAAGATATCAATCAAGAATTGGCTCACCATACACCTATGTTGAACCTAGTTCCTGCTATTAGTAACCACTTGGTTCCTCACCCAGGAGCACCTATGTCCCAAGTACCACCATCACAACCGATATACCTTCAAAATGCAACGACATCAAGCCGAACTCAAGAAGAAAAGGACGAGATGAGGGAGTTGATTGGCCAAGTTAAGAAGCTATCAACTAAAGTCACATATTTAAAAGGTGAAACTAGACAAATACAAAATTTTCAAATGAGATATAAGTCACCTCAAAGGAATTACCAAATTCAAGGTCACTCCGGATACTAGAGGGACAACCAAAACTATCAAGGGAATAGTCAAGGTTTCCAGAATAGCAATTCAGGCTTCCAAAAGAAGACTTGAAACACTAGGCCTAACAACGGTACTGTACCATCTCCCTTGGATAAACCACCTGTTGAAAATCACCCCATGGGCAAGGTGTTCCTAGTTGAAGCGACATTATCAGGATGGTGCAAATTGCACAACACAGATCAACACTTTGAGTTACATTGCCACGAATTCCAAGTAGCAACAAATATTTTTAGAAGTGAGAGGAGGAATTCAAAGGAGAAAGACACTCTAGTAACCGGATATGAATTGGTTCCTTCACCAAGGTATGATCAAGCCCTTGTGATTGAGAGTGTTAAAATTTCATCCCTAGAGTACCGACAATATCAACCTAATCAGATATTTCCACCTATGTCTGCAAATGGCCCAGTGGAAGCATTGCAATATCAAGATGGACTAGAAACTCAAACCCCATCAAACCAACCATCCACAATCAATGGTTATAGTTTCCCTCCATTGCATAACAGTGTACTGGTGGAAGGAACCAATAAAATGCAAGCATTCCAATAGATGTTTGGAAACCCATCCAGGGTATATCAGAGGAATAATCTCTAGAATGAACCCTCAACTACATCCATTCCTCCAAATTATTTCCAAACCCCACCAAACCCGAATGCCACCAATGTGTCATCTCTTCCCAGAGACTTGCCAAAATACCACTAGCGGAATTTCCACTCAAACAGGACAATACAAGCTATTGTTCCACAAGCCAAATAAACAAGGCAAGTGAACCCTCAAGTAGAGCAGGTTTAGGTGCAGATGAAAGATTGTCCCTGAGAGGAATTAAAGAGGTTAAGTTCATATGTTCTAGAAGAGTTCAAAAAAATAAAGGTCAGCTTACCTTTGATTGAGTTGATGAGAATTCCTAAAATTTGGGAAACACTTCTAGGGAGTTTGACTGAAGTTGTCACTCTGAAGAACATATATGATAAAACTTGCCAAATAGAGGAGTATTCAGTTCTCCAGTAAACAAAAATGTTACTGAATTAGAAATGTCAGGCAACATATTTGATGCTCCACAATGACCTCCTAACATTGTAGGAATGACCCTAACATCATCTAAAAGTTCAAATAAGAGAGACATGTCGTCAGAAGAAGTGCTTATGGATACAAACACATTTCAAGAGGAATTTCTGACAAGTGAGTTACCACAGAATTCACAAAAGAAAGAACTTGTCTCAGGAACACATAAGGAGAAGAGTCAAGATATCAACAATTAGAAAAAACACCTGATAGTCTTCTACCAGGGAGAAGATGAGTCGACCCCATTTTTGTTGTCATTTAGAATATTTGGAAAAATGTTATACAATTACCAAGTGGATTTCAGTGCTTTCGGTAATGTGATTCCACTTGCTATCTACCAAAGGCTAGGACTTGTGCTTGCAAGAACCAACAAGAAGTTCACCTAACTAGATAAAATAGAAGTCCCGGTTATGGGAGAATTGAATAATATTCACATGCAATTAGCAGTAGATCCAAGAATACAGAGTTGTATCGACATCTCAGTCATTGACATTCTCGATGGGTACACCATGCTCTTGAGTAAAGATTGGTCAAGGAAACTGAACATATATATTTCTACAGACATTTCTCACATGTGGCTACTATGGAAAGGAGTCCCTAACCAGATAAAAATTGACAACACACCAAGGCTGAGACTGATGATTATTGAGTATGGTAAGAATCATGAGATACAGTTTCTTGAGAGAGACTTAGGCTCCTATAGGCCTAAAGTGAATAAAGTCTTAATGTTACATGCATTGACCTAGGAAATCAATGAGATGGTTGATTCTACCGAGACACTTATTGAAGAATTCCAAGATTCCCAAGACGATGATGAAGGAATGTTTGAAAATTTCAGAATATTTTTCTTGAAAAATGTTTGGTTGAAGGTACAATTACACAAACATATCAACATTCAAGATTTATTATTGACAAACTAGCACCAAATCCACAATACTGCACATTTTGAGTTTGTATGTAAGATGTATCATAAAGCAGTAGAAAAAGTATGAAAAATAATCCCATAGAAATTGGTCCTTTCAAATGTCAAAGAGATTGATCACATTGAGGGATCTACCTCGATAATGATCCAAGAGAATGAGCAAGAAGGAAAGATGGTTCTGCATACTCTACTTTCTCCACAATAAGAACAAGTTTGGACCTTAAGGTTTGATGGATCCTGATCAAAGAAAGGAGCCAGAGCTGGTTTCAAGTTAATCAGTCCAAAAGGAGAAGCATACCTCATCTCATAGGCTAGTGTTCCCTTGCATGAATAATGTAGCAGAATATGAATCATTGATTCACGAATTGCAGCTAGCATTGAGGAAAGGAGAAAAAGTATTGCATTTTCTCAAAGATTCAGAGATAGTCATGAGGCAGGTGAGGAAGTAGTATGTCTGCCATGATAAGATCTTAGCTCATTACTGCAATAGAGTGTGGGATATTATTGAGAGCTTTGACGCTTTCAATATTCAATCTGTGAACTAATCAAATAACCAAGTAAAAAATTCCTTGGCACAAGCAACTAGTACATTGGAGTTGCTTGCCATGGATGGTATAAGCCATTTCATAGTGGAGCTATCATCAATACCATCAATTGTGGATAATATCAATAATTTCTAAGTTTTTGAGGACGATGATCACATTCTTGAATTTTTAACAAGTTTAGATGTTTTTGCAACACAAGTTATTGACAAGGATTCAAGATATAAAGAGAAGCTTAATTCGATGTTGATGGCATCATGAACTTTAAGAAAAATATCATTCCAAGAGGGATGATACAACTAGAAATAATATTTGATCAAGATTAAATTGATCAAGTGAAGAACAAAAGGATTAAGGGTGACCAGTACGAAAAGGTGAATTTGCGACCCGAAGATGAGATCAAAAAGGTGTGCATAGGTAAAGCTTGCACACCCAAAGAGAAGGCCAGAATAATCCAAATCATGAGTCCATTTGTTAATGTAATAGCTTGGAGCTATGAATATTTAAGGACTTATGATACTTCCATCATCAAACATACAATTCCACTTAGGCTAGGAAGTAATGCCTTCGACAGTGCTAGCGGCCGATTAACCCATTATTGGAACAACTCATTTATGAGGAGGTCAAGAAATGGTTATCAATAGGAATCATACTCCCAGTGTGCCACTCAACATGGGTTGCCAACTTATTCTCAATAAGGAAGAAAAAAGAGAAATTAGGCTATGCGTTGATTTCTAAAACTTGAATAGAGCCTCTGAAAAGGACAATTACCATTTGCCATCGCATGATGAAGTCCTACAAGTTGTCAATGGGTCACAAATGATGTCCTTTCTGGATGGATATTCTAGTTACAACCAAGTACTGGTGGAATATGATGATAGATTGAAAAAATGACATTCAGAACAAAATGGGCAACCTTTTCCTACAAAAGAATGCCCTTTGGGTTAATTAATCATATATATGGATGATCTGATAGTGTTTTCAAAGAGGAGAGAAGAATATATAAAAGACATAAGGAAGTTATTTCAAAGATGTCAAATGTATGGGATTTCCTTAAATCCAAAAAATTGCATATTTGAGGTCACTGAGGAAAAATTATTGGGTCACTTGATCACTAAAAGGGGAATACTAATTGATCCTAAAAGCGTAGAGTAAATCTCAATAATTCATCTGCCTACTAGCCAAAAGGAATTAAGATCTTTCTTTGGGAAGATCAATTTTGTCAAAAAATTTATCACCAATTTTGTTGAGATAATAAAACCTTTAAATGAGATGTTAAAGAAGGATGCTAAGATGGAATAGACACCACTAGAAAATGTAGCCTTTGAAGAGATCAAGCAGGCCATAGTTGATGCTCATGTCTTGGTTAGTCCAAACTACATGAAAATTTTCTACCTATATTCATTTTCATCAGAGCATTCTTGTGCCGCAATGCTTACTCAATAAACAAAAGAAAGAGATGAGCATCCCATAGCTTTCATGAGCTTGCCTCTTAAAGATAAAAAATTGAGATATCCTAGTATTGAAAAGTAGGTCTATGCATTGGTAAAGGCCATCAAAAAGTTTAGACACTATATCTTAAGGAGTAAATTTTTCGCCATCATTCCTGATGCAACTATGAAAACACTCTTAATGTAGAATGAGATTGGAGAGAGAAGAGGAAAGTGGGTCACCACTATCCAAGAATATGATATTGAATTACAACTAATGAAGCTAGTCTATGGGTAGGATTTGAATCAAAAAATGGCTATAGAAGGGCCCAACCTAGTGCAATAGACATATGTATTGAATAGCACCTCCCTAGAGGAGTGGTATTATGACATCACTACATATCCAATAAGTCAGAAGTATTCTGCACAGATGAACACAGCATAGAAGCGAGCCTTCCAGTTGAAGTGCCGACACTTCGTGCTTTAGGTGTCAATACTCTATAGAAGGAATCATGAAGGAATTTACTTAAGATGTGTGGGGAATGATGAAGCCAAAAGAATCATGGAACATTTTCATTCTAAGTTCAGGACATGCCATGGAGGAATTCAACCAACAACTTACCAAATCCTAAGAGTAGGGTACTATTGGCCCTATGTTTTCAAAGATTCATATAAGCATGTCAAAACCTATCACACCTGCCAAAGCATGACAACCTGTGAAAAGAATTCTACTATTCCACTACAACCAATCATGAAAGTGAGGCCATTCACATTGTGGGGACTTGATTTCATTGGCATGATAAATCCACTGTCATCGGCACAACACAAATATATTTTGACTATGACTGATTATTACACCCAATGGTCCGAAGCACGGGAATTAAAGAATTGCACGACAAATGCAGTGATCAAATTCTTGGAAGAACACATCATCACTAGATTCAGTTGTCCCAAGGATTTAGTGTGTGACAATGGTTCCATGTTCACTTCATTGAAGTTTTCCAATTGGGCATTCGACTATGAGATAACCTTAAAATTTTCCTCAAATTATTACCCTTAGGGTAATGGGTTGGTAAAGTCCACAAACAAGAATTTGCTTAATGTGATCAATAAGTTACTATATCAGAATCCAAGGGATTGGCATTCTCAACTCAAGTTTTCTCTATGGGTAGACAGAACAAGAGCCAAGAAGTCATTGGGAACCTCTCCATATCATTTAGTCTATGGGAAAGATCCTATATTTCCAATTCAACTGAGGATTCCAACACTCAGATTCATGCAAGAATACTTGGTCCCAGACGATAGAGTTTAGATTCATCTCTCACAACTTTTGTTACTCGAAGAATAGAGGGATCAAGCCCTCAAATTTTTTCCAAAGAATCAAGGGATTTTTAAAAGATAGTTTGATAGATGTGCGGCGATAAAGTCCTTCAAAATATTTGATCTACTCCTCTATTGGGATAAAGCTCACGAACAAAGAGGGGATCATGATAAATTTGATAATTTGTGGAAAGGACCATACCAAATTGCTGAGATATTGGGAGAAAATGCATTCAAATTCAAAACTTTAATAGGAGAAGACATTTTGTTGCCCATTAATGGGCAGTTTTTGAAACACTATTTGCAACCCTGAGTTCCTTGATGGGACTTATCTGTACATAGTTTTATTAGTTTATTTTTTAGTCTTGGTTTGTTTTAGTTAACCTAGTTTAGATTGTATTTTCTTTCTTACATTGTTTTCTTTTGTCTTAGATTATTTTTCTTTCATTTTGCCTTGGGTTTAGTTTTTTTTTTAATAAGGAGGGATTCCCATTTTGTGAGAAAGGTGGTGTTCTTTACACACACACATTGGATTGACCCTGATAGGTTGTGTTGTGATTATTCCTTGGATAAATATTTGTGGAAAGCCTTCAAGTCCCAAGTTAATTATCTCTAAATTATCTTAAGGTTAAGGTTAATACTTGACTGAAAAGGGAATCATCTATTGTATCTTGACACCAAGTCTTACAGTTATTATATCTTACATACTTAATGAGTTCTTTGATTCATTATGGTTTCCTAGGTGAAGTCATGGTTAAGCTAAAATAAAGAAATCAAAAGTCTTCAACGCCACTATAATAATCAATCCCATGTGAGCTTCATTGCTTACTAGCCAAAGTGTGGAAATATGTGAAAAAGAAAAGAATATCAAAATGAATGAGAAGAAAAAATTTGAAAGATCAAAATACTTGGCTTTGAGTGTGCGGACATCTCTACAGGTGTACACTCAATAACAAAAAAATAATAAATCATCGGAAGTAGAGAAATATCCGTGATATTATAACAGATAACCTCGTCGGGGCTATGGACACTCACTAGAAGTGAGGCTCTATCCAAGGATGCTTTTGGAGTTAGGAAAAATTATGCAAGAAATCCATGATAGAACCAAAGAGATTTGGTGTTCTTATGAGACAGAAATGAATGTATGTGCACACACTCATAATTGGAGGATGAAAGGTCTTGATACAATTTAGGATTCCTCTTTTCTTTAAAGTAATCTTCTTAGCCAACAGATAAGTTAGTTGGAATTAATCTAAGACTCTGGGTTTGAAGTGGGTACTATCTTTGGAATGTTCAGGAACATTCACAATGTAGAGTTGCTAGATGTTGTGACCTATTTCACACATCGGCCCATTGCAAATGGGGACCCCATTTTTTTTTTCCTTTTAGATTTTTTCTTCTGCATTGCAATTTCGTAGGTCTATTTGTTTGAGAGTTCAAAGTTAGAATTTTGAGAATCACCCAGGTCAAGCTGGGAATTCAAGCCCATATCAATGCCTAGACGTAATGGAAGTGCTCAAAAGGTCAGTTAGATGAGGAACACCATTTCTTTGAGTCAATTATGACACTTCCTATTTCTTAGGGATTTTTGGCACTTTTGGACGAATCCGGACTTCCTCTTTTTTAGGGATTTTTTTGCTTTTTGCTCTTTCTATTTTTAGAAAGTGTCAAGGTTTTGGTGTCTCACGGGTCATGGAGTCAACGTTCATCTTCATAATCAAAATTTTGCACCTCCAAGAGCAAAAAGCAAGGAAAAATCATAAAAAGTAGGTAAAAAGCAAGAAAATCTCCAACTCAGGGTTTTGATCTAGATGATTCAGAAAGCAAGAAATTTGTCTAAGTGTCAAAGAGAAATGAAAATTTCAAAGGAAAGGTGCGCCCAAGGAACATGAGGAGATGGTGAGACTCAAGACAAGTTTTCCCAACGATGGAATGAACGTTCATGTTCAAAATCAAAATTTTACACTTTCGAGAGAAAAAAAGCAAGGAACAATCATAAAAAGCAAGTAAAAAGAAAGAAAATCTCTAAATTAGGATTTTGATCTAGATGATTCAGAAAGTAAGAAATTTGTCTAAGTGTCAAAGAGAAATGAAAATTTCAAATGCAAGGTGCGCCCAAGGAGCATGAAGAGATGGAGAGACTTAAGCCAAGTCCGCCTAGCCATGGAATGAACACTCTAAAGTCCGCCCTACCTTTCAAAAGTTGAAGATAAGTTTACCCTACTTTGGAAAGAAAATTAGCAAGCCTATTGTGAAGTCCACCCAGCCATGGAATGAAAAATCTAAAGTCCACCCTACCCTTGGCAAGTTGAAGGTGAAGTCCGCCCTACCTTGGAATGATGAAAATTGTCTAAGGCATTGTACAGTCTGCCATAGGCCAAGAGAAAGTGGCAAGCTGAAGGTAAAGTCTACCCTTGGATGACAAGAAAATTGTCTAAGGCATGAAAATCTTGAAGTCTTCCTTGGACATGTCTAGATGGCAAAGCAATCATGAAGTCTGCCCAAGCTAATGAGAAAATGGCAAAGAATTAGCCAAGTTCACCTTTGGCATAAAAGGCTCAAAGTTCATCCCCCAAGCATGGTGAAAGTTTCTAAGGCATGAGGAAAAGCGTAAGATGTCAAGCTAGCCTCCAAGTATGCCTAGCATAAAGGGATTTCTAAACTTAAGCCAAGTCCGCCCATGGAATGATGAAAATTGGCAATACATGGGTAAAATTCACCCAGCTAAGAAGAGGAAAGGAAAAGTCAAAATTTGCCTAAGTATGGAGCACCATCCAGAACACTCTAGAGTCTTCCCTCCAGTATGATTAAAAATAGATTCTAAGGCATGAAGTGCCTAGAGGAGAATATAGAAGAATGGCGAGAAATTCTTAAAGTCTGCCTTGGCTAAATGAGAGAAATAAAATGACTTAGAAAATAATTACTTAGCCGTGGGTAAATTAAATATCACCAAAAATAAATGGTTTAAATGGGGTGGAAAAGATTATTTAAGAGGTTGAAAATTTAATACTTTGGATATTTTATTATATATTTTCCAACACTTAGGAAAATTTATTTAAAATGTTTGATTCCTAGAGGAAAATGGAAAATGACATGAGAAATATCAAAATTGCCTTAGACAAAATAAAATTCCGCCACGATTAAAAGATCGAAAGGGTTGGAAATCAAATATAATACATAGAATATTTATTATTTTCCAACATTTGAAATAAATATTCAACACTTAGGCAAATTCTCGAGCTCAAAGAAAAAGGAAAATCGAGAGGATTTTGGCTGAGGATGGTGCTAGGATAAAAGATGGAAAATTTCTTTCAGAATCTCCAGTATTGGAAGAGATAAAACAATTCTAAACTCAATGAACTTAGAAAGAAAACACAAAGTTTCTAAATCCATCAACTTCTTCAGCTTTATAACAAGTTCGACTTATCTCTTTCAAATCATTCTTCCATAGGTTAATTAAATTTTTTGTCTTAGCTCTTTTGAAGTTGCAAAAGATAAATTTTGGAAGAAGACAAAGTAGATTTTCTTGGTGGAGGAGTAAATTCTTGAGTTGGAGGGCATAATTGTTGAAGAAATAAAGTGAAATTTTTAGTTGGAGGGTGTATTTTCCAGCAAAAGGCGCATTTCTTCTCTTGGTTTTTTATTGGATTTTCAGAAGTTGAATTTGATTTGCAGCCAGAGGATACTTTCAAAGGTTTAAAATTGGATTGGCTAAATTCTTCTATCCTTCTTCCATCACTCTAGAAAATATTTTTCAAGACTTAACCAAATTTGCCCATTTTCAGCTTGCTTTTTCACAAAAAAATATCTTTTTAACAAGTTGAAAGTAAAAAAATTCGAATAAAGGCCCGAAAAAAACTAGATTTAAAAGTTTCTACACTAATGTTAATTATTTTTTATATTTATTGTAGGTTGATGACCACTCGAGGAGAACATTTGAGAAAGGCACAAATGAAGTTTGCCAGTAAGGGATTGTAGCTAGAGTCGAAAATTAATTCTAAGTCAAAAAATATTACAAACACCAATCTCGGGCATGTGGACTTCAAAGAATTCAACAAGAGGATGTACGTACATGATGGATTCTTTCTAACACCAATCATTTATCGGATGATGAGGAATGACATCATCCAAGTAGCTAGATTTCCACTAGCTATAGAATGTGCTGAATTAATGGTGGAGTGCGCCATCCATTACAATGCATAGGAGAGGAAGATTATTGCACCTAATGGGAGAATATTAGCTCATCTCAGAGAATTGGCTATCTAGGAAGCGTTTTACATCTTGAAATATAACCAGACTTAGTACAAGACTAAGGAGGACACCAGAAAGTTATATGAAGACTAGTTCGAACTTTGTGCCACAAACATTAACAAGTCATGGCTAGAAAAACCAAGGGCCTCTGCCAAGAAAATGCCCAAGAAGCTGCTTCATATAGACTTCAAGGAGCACTATGGGGACATTATTTTGTTATTATTTATAGAATATATGACTATCCTCTAGGTGTGTCATTTGAGACATGGATGGGTATGTGCAGGATCATGATGGGCCAAAAAGTGGTGATATGTAAGTGATATGATGGCTCATGTGGCTGACGACCTTTTTTTAACCCAAAATTGATGAAATGCAAAGGGTTTTTAAAAGAGATTCTCAGCTTTCCACCCATATAAATTATGCTTTACTTTGAATTTAATAAATAATTATTATTCATTTTCTATTTGAATTATGACTAAAGTCCTGATTGATATGCTAATTGAAAAACATCTATAGATTTCAAATGGTATCACATTTTTTGAATTTGAAACATGTGCCACATTCTATGCTTCACATACTATAGGATTAAAATAAAAAGAATTGAATTTCATGAAATTTTGACCAAGTTAAGGTGGTTAGGCATACGAGCTTTTATGTTTTTAAAATTTGTAATAAAAAATTCATAATTAATTAATTGCTTAGAAAAAAATTATAAAATAATATGCATCACATCAGGACATGAGTTCTCTACTTATATCTAAAATATTATAATTTTTTTTTATCATTTTATTGTGGTTAGGGTGGTCAGACAGATGCCTACTTCTTACTTTTTCTTAGAAATTTAAGTACTACTACTCTAAAATTTCAAATTTTTACCAAATACATATATTTTTAAAATAAACCTAGTAGTTTAGAAACTACATTCAATTTTCTACAGATTCTATTCTTGCATAACTCTGATTTTTCTGAATTTTATTGCCACTTAAGGGCTTGTTTTTTCCATGATGATCTTGCACATACCCTGATGTACTATTTCATTGATGAAATCACCTCAGACATTAGGATGTGCAACTAGTCCCAAATGATTAGTGATAATCTTCATGAGCAGCTAATTAATCTAGAAAGGACAAAGTCATTCCACATGAGATCCTATATCATCTATCTATTGGCTAGGACTTACAGATATGTAAGATTGGTCTGCAAATGCATAGTTGGCAATGGAGAAAATGAATTGAAGTCTTATGATAGTTATCCACAGTTGCAGCTTAGTGAGAAGGCCCAATTCAGGCAGGCGAATGATGATTTTCTCATGTACATCACCATAATACTCTGAGGAACTCACCAGAGGCTAACTCATGAAGCTAAGAGCCTAATCAACAAGTATGGATCCTGATTTATTAGGTTTCCAAGATTCATGTACATAAGGGTTTAGGGGTTCAATGGAAGTCCTTACCAACTTCCAATCTATCCCACTAATAGAATGGTCTTGCTAGAAGTCCTAAGGTAGTTAGAAACATACTAGAACCTCCAAAGGTCAAAGTAGAAGGCGGCCATCACTTTCCCATTCTTCATCAGAAACATGCTAGAATCTTGTCCTTTGACACAAGTAACTGAGAGTGCTAGTCTGGAGATGTAGTGGTTTAGAATTCGAATTAGGAAGAAAAGCTTGTAAAAAATGAACCCATGGAATTTTTTTTGATTTTGGGGGTTCGAACGAACTAGTTGGTTTGAACGAACTAGTTGGTTCAAACAAACCAAAAAAGGGTTTTCTCAAACCAAGGTTTGAGTGAACTAAATTAATGCATGCACGAAAAAAAACATTTGAAAACCCCTTTTGAGAGGGGGGTTCGCTCGAACCCCCTTTTGTCCTCATTCCCCCCATCAGGCACTTTGGAAGTCTAGATTTTTATGCTACGAAGCTCTTCACCAAACCAACTAGAATCAGGTATTCCTTGAAAAGCACTATCCAATGAATATAATTTTAATATGTTTTGGTGTTATTATGTATTAGTTTTTTTAATTTTATTAAACATAGGTTTTTCACCGAAAATCAAGCTCTTTGTCTGCACATGTAGAAAAATAGCAGATTATCAATTTTTTTTTTGAAAAATTTGAGTGCACTAGATATTGAAGTCCTTGATCCAACATACAAAATAAAATTGAATTTCGATATATACAAAAATGGTTAGGTGTTATATGGTTGCACTATGTCTGAATTGTAATCGGTTTGATTTCAAAACTTGATTAAAGAAAAAATATTTAATAAGGAAATATCTAACTAAGTGGAAGCACTAGATATCAAAGTTAAAAATCTAAATTTGAAAGAATTAGAATTTTATCCTTCATGGAATTTTTTTTTATGTGTTATATAGTGTGTGTCACTTTTTAAAAATGTTGTTTTCTGAAAAAAAACAAGTTTTCGTGGGAGATGGAAAAAGAAGTAAAACCTGATTCCAAAAATTTTGAAAAAAATATTTTTATAATCTAAAGACAAAATGTGATGAGACTCTAGTTTGCATCAGCTTCAAAATTCCTCATGGTTTAGCCACTATAGGTGCCCGAATGTGAAGATTTAGTTAAAAATAATAATTTCAGTGTCCAATGAGAGAATTTTGATCCTCACCATTACATTGGGACTGTGAATGGAAAGAAGCATAAGCATAGAGTGGACCTAGAGGACTTCTAGGTGGATGTTACAGATGAGTATGATGTCAGAAAAAGGTTATGGTCCTGATTGCCAACAAGCCTGATTAGAATGACTGAGCTTTGTCGTGTACTTGATCAGCTTGAAGATGACAAAGAATATGCCTAACTGTGCTTTAATGAGAGTTGGCCTCTTCCTACTGTGAAGTGGTCAGAGCTTGAGCTTGCCGATTTAACCTCATTGATGAGGCTGATGGTCAAGTATTCTCAGTGGTGGCTTGACCATCAGGTCCAGGAGTTAAGATGGAGAAGAATGACACTCACTTATGACTTACTGGGTGAGATGGAATCACACTCTTCAAATGCAGGAGCATCACACAATGCCAAGTTGATTGAAATTACCAACTCCAAGAAGAGGAAAGAGGCAACTACAAATGTAGAACTTGTTCAAAAGAGATAGAGGGTGGAGCCATCTCATTCCGTTGCATCTAGAAATATTGATGAGATAGTGGCCACTATGGATGATTCATTGGCCGACATAAGAATTCCTTCTCTGATTCATGAGGGTAATATTGAGCCAAACTAGCTAGACGATGATGAGCGTCCATATCCTATGGGCACGTAAACACTTGATTCAGAGAATGAAATGGATATAAAAAATGATGAATTTCAAGAGGGAATGATTTCAGCTCTTAAAGTAATTTTGAATATCCTAGGCAGAGAAAATATTTAGGAAGAGGAGGGCATTGAACAACCCACAATTCCTAACTAGTTGAAGGAAAGACTGAAGATACATGTGCTAGTTGAGACTCGGGAGGAAGATGATACTGCAGATTTCTTGGCTAGGTTAGAGAAAGTTGTTGTAAAGAAGCCCACCAAGAAATTCTCCATGATCCAGAGGGACAAAGTAGGCGGTCATTTTGTGCATATTGTAGTACGGACATTAGACAAGCCACAGGAAGATATTGCTCCCCATGAATATGTCATCACCACTGTTGACTCAGGCCCAATGAAAAAAGGCCAGGAGGTTGAAGAGTTGGAAAACTTAGTCTCTAATATCAAGGAAAGACTAGAGAAGGAAGTGGTGAAGAAGAAGGAATATAAGAAGGAGGTCGAGCGCTTGAAGGAGTACATTCAACACCTAACCAAACAACTCAATTAGGGTGATGCAACAACTCCTTCTCTTTTAAACTCCTCATAGGAAATGGCCAAGGACATTGAAGAAGATATGGTCATGGCTAAGGAAGCTAAGGAATGAATGGTGAGTAAAAGCACATAAGTAGTTGCATTTATGGATAGATTGACACTAGTCTATGGACAAACTTCCTCGTTGCTTTCCAGACTTGCTGTCATGATAAAAGTTTGGGACAATCTTCCGGATATTTAGGATAGGATCATCCCATGCCTCAGAGTGTTGAAGGGAGTTCCAAAATAGGAGTTGATCGATGGGAAGATAATTTCAGCAGGCACTGCCTATGACTTCCACACTTGGTATTGGGCGTTGACAGTGCTGGATAGAGCAAGGTCTTGGAAAGAGAAAAAGCTGATGGACTTAGAGTCAAGGAACAAATCAGATAAATTTAGAATAAGATTTTCCTCATAGCTACAAATATGTTTGAGAAAGAAATCATCTAAGAGAATGACATGTAGCTGGAAAATCTAAGACACAGAGTTCAAGAAATCTTCTTCTCCATCACAGGACCAATTTTGAGACAAAACTTGACTAGGGTGGTGAACCTCTCATTTATCTAGGATGCCTTCATGAAAAATGAACCAGAATAGGAGAGTGCCTTTTTCAAATATGTTGAGGATTTGGATGCGCTGGAATTCAGAATAAACATGATGCCACAAGTCATGATGGAAGAGGTCATCCCGATCATGTCCAGGTTCATCAAACACACTGCTGCTCGAGAGGATAGGCATGCACTCCCTTGAAAATGGCTACTGGTGCCACTTGTCTTTCATGCAATTAATGTTAATGATATTTTTGGAAACCCTAATTAGGGTTGATATGTATTGATCTTGGCCATTGATTTGTTTCAATCTTGGCCTTTCATTTATTCTTATAAACTCTATATAAACTCTTGATCTCTCATTTTAATTTTGTGAAGAGAGTAGTATGAAATTTTTGCATATAGCTACTTCTGATAATAAAAGCTCTGATGCATTATTTTCTTTGAATCCCTTTTATTGTCAAGTGGTTTGCAAGGTTGCATATCTCCTTCAACAATAGATTAGAATTAGAGTAGAATTTTTTTTGAATGTTTTTTAAACAAATGAAAGATTTGATATTATTGACTGGTGAAACTTAACTCATACTTTCTTTGAATAGATGATTTTTATTCAATGCGTAAAGTTAGCCTAAGCTTATGATTATGCATGATTAACTTAAATTTGAATGATTATTGTTCGAGACATGAAAATCATAATCATAGCCCTTGAATATTTCACCCACTTTGTGTAGTTTTCTTAGGGAGGCGAAGCAAAGCATGGTTACCAGTTTCACCGAATATTTACCATCTCTTGAATTCTTATGAATAGATTAGAGCTCCTAAACCCTTATATTTTTACACTTTTTTGAAGTCCTAAAATTGAAAAGCCCCAAAAGAAAGAACATTTAATATTAAAATTGTCTAAGTCTTAAACTTGTGAATGATTCCTAATGTATGTCTCTTTGTTCACTATGAGCATATCACAATGTGCATTGAACTTATCCACACATCAAGACTTGACAAAAGAAACCTTGGAAACACCATATGATCTTCTTGCAATCTTAGCATACACAGCGATTTTGTTCAAGAGAGGATAGAGTTTCTTTGGAAATTTTATTTTGTGTGTTTGGTGGATGATAAAACGTACACCAACTGGTGGGAAGAACCAATTGGATAACATGACAGAAAAATGTATATCTTTTCCAAGAAACTCAGAAGACTCAAATAAAAATTAAAGATCTTGAACAAGGAAGTGTTTGGTAAAATTTTCACTGAAAAAATAAGGATTGAAGATGAATTGGCTACTCTAAGTAAAACAGTGATGAGAGTAGGAATGACTCAAATCGAATACAATCAAGAGAATTTTTTGATGGAAAAATATTAAAACTACTAAATTTTTCATTACATGACAAAAAATAAAATAGAGCATCAAAAAATATCATAAATCTAAACAACTGATGACATTCATAGGTTGTGTGTGAATCATTTTATGTCACTTCTTGGTGGTGATGGGAATGTGGTTGGCTGAAGGGGACCAAAATGCTAAATATCTCATAACACGACAAAAAATAAAATAGAGCATCAACAAAATATCACAAATCTAAACTGATGGCATTCAAAGGTTGTGTGTGGATAATTTTATGTCACTTCTTGGTGGTGATGGGAATGTAGTTGGTTGAAGGCGACCAAAATGCTAAATTTTTTGGAACACGACAAAAAATAAAATGGAGCATCGATAGAATATTACAAATCTAAACAACTGATGACATTCAGAGGTTGCATGTGGAAAATTTTATTTCACTTCTTGTTAGTGATGGGAATGCAGACACATTACATCCAATAGGCTCAAATCCATATTGTCAAAATTGATCTCACAAGAAAAAAGTGGATTTGTGTCAGGTAGGAACATAACAAATGGGATAATCATTACCCACAAGGTTATGCACTCAATGCGAAAGTTAAATTTAAAAGGGATGATTTTGAAACTAATGTAAGGCTTATGATAGAGTCAATTGAAGATTTATTCTCAAAGTAATAGAAAAAAACGGTTTCGACAAAAAAGTGGATTGATTGGATCTATAATTGCATCTCCACTCCAAGGTTCTCGGTGATAATCAATACATCCTAGTGGGTTTCTTTCAAAAGAGTAATGGACTAAGGCAAGGGGACCTATTATCCCCCTTTCTCTTTGTAATTTTAGTATAGGATTTAAGTAGGGAAATATGGAGAAAGGCTTTAGCATCTCAATAGGAAGGAATTAAAGTTTTGCATAAATTTTTAGCTTTCACTTATAAATGCTCACAAATGACACTCTACTTTATGGAGCCTCAATGATAAAATAAGCACAATGCATCAAGAAAACCTTGGAAAATTACTCAATGGAAATAAATATTGAGAAATCTAGCACTTTATTTTCTAATACTTCGAAAGCAATGCAACACTAGAATTTCCAGTGTTCTTGGTTTCACAATTGAGAAGTTACCGTCAACTTATATGGGAATCTCGTTCTTCATAGGATTAGTAAATGGAGATCATTGGAAAGCTATGACTGCTAAATGTGTAAAAAATATAGATAGTTGGAAAGGTCACTCGCTAACATTGGTTGGCCAAATACTAATGATCCAATTTTTTATCTAAGTGATCCCAATTTATACACTTTCTTGTCTAAATTTGTCGGGATGAGCTCAATTTTGTTACTTGCATGGAATATGATAACAAATAACAAAGTGAATGGTGGTGCCAATATTCAAGACATGCAAATCCATAATTTGGCATTATGAGAAAAATTATCTTGGAGAATATTTTAACAACCTGAGGCATTATGGAGAAATTTCCTATGAGCAAAGTGTTTGGATGAGCTAGAACCAAGGTGAATCTTTACCATTGCCAACCATTCGAAGGGATCCACTATATGGAATTTTATTCTTAAATGAAAAACCATTATTACAAACTATAGAGAAGGGGGATTCGCTATTCATGAGTTCTCTTCACTCAAAGAACCTCACGGGGCAAACTACCCTAAACTACCTCAAAGGACAGCGAAGAATTTCTAGAACCAGAGAGAGCAGGTCACAAAGATTTTATGAACAAACCGAAAAGCTCTTGGCCAAAGGACATTAGCACAGAATATAGATGACAGTGCAGAAAATTGGCATCCCCAAGGTGTGATGGCATGTCATACGAACCAGAGGGTGAGTTTATCACAAAAAACAACAAAGAGACTACTAGCAATCCGATTACTGAGAACTTCTAGATTGTAATGAAATGACAGAAAGCGATAAAGCTGAAATAGAAGTGAAGTAGATAAGATAAAGACAAGGAGAAGAAAGGAAATGAAATGCTTACAACCATACAAGTGATGAAGCCTCCAGCATGTGAATGTCTTCAATACTTGCACACAAGAGAGGGAGAAAGTGTTGGGGCTCTATAAGGATTTGACTCATTCAAACCCCTGTTTTGGTGTTCCCACCTCCACGAAAAACCAGATAGATAGAGGGAAAAGTATGAAATGATGTAAACAAAAAAGCACTACAAAATAGTGTTATGCTACTCAACCAAATAATAGAGAGGAGTGAAAGATTACCACCTCCACCCAAAGCGCTCAAGGTTAATAGGGGAGAAAATGAGAGGAACTCAAGCCTCTACTGCCATGGTGTTTCATTCCACACTTGCTCTACTGAAGTGATGGACTGTTGATGTTAATGTTGTGAAGTGTAAAGTGTTGCTTGAGAGTGATTGAAAGAGCTTGAAGTTGTTGTAACAAGCTGCATGAAGTTGTGCAAGCAAGGCTAGAGTGAAGCTAGAAGCTGGAATGAAGCTAGAGGAAGAAGAGCCCCTCAAATGGATGAAGAAGAGGTGAATTTGAAGGAAAGAGTGAAGAAAATAAACATATTCACGTCAGTTGGTCGAAGAGGGTGTTACAAATCAACCAGCAACGGGAAGTGTAACACTTTTGTAGGCTCCAGACATGGGAATATGTCACGGACGTAAGTGCATCATGCAGATGTATGTGTGTCGTACAGGCGTCCTTGATAGTATTTCCTCTACCAATGCTCAAAATGGGTGCCAAGTGGAACGAAGGTAGCAGGCTTATGCGGAATTTCACCTTCAAGTTTGATTTTCTAAAGTGAGGAAAGTTAAAAGGGGAATTTTCCCAAGGGGTACAAATTTTCTCCTATACATTTTTCCCCCACTTTAGTGAGTACAAATACTAATGAGTGCTTTAGTAAAGTAGATCATACATAGGGTTATGAATGTATACCCAAATCGTCGAGGAAGCAAAATGCAATCTGGCGAACCCGAGAGTGCAGGATGAGAAAAGGACTTCATAGTTCCATAGAACTATGAGGCTAAAGAAAGAAAGCGCCTTACAGACTCGCATACCCGGAAGGAAGGTATCCTCCAAGAAATATCACATGAATGAAACCAAGAAAGTGCCTCATAGACCCGCCAACGTGCAAGGAAGGTATCTTCCAAGAACTCTCACATGAAGGAAACCAAGAAAGCACCTTATAGACCCACATACCTAGAAGGAAGGTATCCTCCAAGAAATCTCACATGAAGGAAACTAAGAAAAGGGGAATTCATAGAGTCATAGATGGTGACATTTTTACCTACAAATAGAACATGTCAAGAAGCGGCCAAACAGGCTAGTTAACAAATAGTCACACAAACCATCACTAAGTTATAAGGATTTTAAAGGGGTCCCTCAAGAACCCTTGAAAAGGAAGGAGGGTCCACTCAAGGGATGCACTGTTTGAAAAATGAAGTCTAGTCAAGTTGTCCCCAAACTAGATGTAAGGATTGGAAGTAGGTCTTGTCGGGCTGTCCCTAGACTAGACACAAAGATGTGAAACAGTTCTAGTCGGGTTGTCCCCAAGCTAGATGCCAAGATGTGAAGCAGGTCTAGTCAAGCTACCCTTGAGTTAGATGCAAAGATGTGAAGTAGGTCTAGTTGGGTTGCCCCCAAGGTAGACACCATAGAATGCCATAGAATTCATTGAAGAGAAAATATTTCAAAGGGGTCCCTTGGGAACCCTTTAAAAGGAATAAGTTCCACTCAAGGGATGCTACATTTGAAAGACATAGAGGGGGTTCATCAAAAGGACAAACATCTTCAAAACAAGTTATCACTGCCCCCAACATATAGGGGAGGAGAACCACGTAAGATAATTTAAGCATGCAAGATAAAGGTAGATATCGATAACACTTGTCATGCGAAGAAAAGGTAGGTGCATCAACAAGTGCCTGAATCATGAAGTTCTTGTATTTTATCCTTCAAGGCCTTACATTTACTATTGCAATAGCCAAGCAATTGATGGTATGCACAAAAGGAATGTTTATGTGATTTCTTGCATGTAGGAAGAGGAAGAGTAATTAAACAGGCTTTTAGAAGCCACAAAAAAAATGCTCTTGTTCAGATAGAGGATGAGGATCTCCATAGAAAGCATTATTTCGGCAAGGGGGAACATACTCTTTTACAAGATTGTTATCATCTAGATTGATAGGACTACCATTATTGTCCTCCTCAGTAGAAGCATAATCATCTTCCTCAGAAGGATGATCAAAAATAAGAAAATTATAGTTCACATTCACATTATCTCGTGATACAGAAGAAAAACCATCTGAATGTGAATGACATTTCTGGAAGGTCTAAGAGGATCGAGTCAACTTTATATTCTTGAATGAAGGAATTTGTAAAGTCTGAAGGACCCCAATCATCACCAAGACATGCATTCATTTGAGAGGAAGCAGAAGGAACATGCTTAGTATTTCTTGCTTCAGAAGGATCTTCCTCAGGGACATCTATCTCACAAGTATCCTTTATAGTAGGTATTGCTGGAGTAAAAATTGACACATTGGAAGATAATGAAGGAATAAGAGTAGGCACAACCAAGGCTCGATCAATATTTGCCATCTCATATAAGTGCATAACATCAGGGTCAGCCTTAACTATGACTACTCAGTTATTGCAAAATGAACTTAATTGATTTATGCAAGGTATTTGGGACTACACCTCTAGCATGAATCCATTGTCTACCAAGAAGAAGGTTATAAGGTAGCTTCTCTGACATAACATATACAAGAGTGGGTACAGTAATAGGTCCAAGTTGCAAAGGTAATACTATCATACCTATAGCTTGTCTCCTAACATTATCAAACCCACAAATTATGACAAAAGAAGAATTAATGGAAGATGGGTCAATATTAATCTTAGGCAATATATCAATGCTACATACATTGAGCACTGAACCGGTGTCAATGAGAGTACTCTAATACTGATCTTAGTAGTATTAACTATAATCATTAGAGGATCATCTTGCTTTTGTACTTTCAAAGGTGGGAGTTCCTGGGGATAGAACGTAATATTCGAAAAATTCACATGAATATAATCTATCAACACATCAACACCTTCTAGCCTAGCGGAAGAAGGAAAGATGATATTTTTCAGGGCTTCCTGAAGCATACTTTGATAAACTGGAGTAGACTGAAGCAAGTCCCACAATGATATCTTAGCCAGAGTAACTCGAAGTTGCTTGACAAGATCATAATCACTAGGTGCCTGAAGAAGGCCTAGTTGTTTATTCATTCTATTATCATAGGTATGGGCTGCCAATCTATAAGAGGGAGCCTTAGAAAGATCAAGAGAATTACTATCAAATGTAACACCATCAATAGAACAAACTCTTTCAGAAGAAGGACTAGCCGGAGTCACATAAATGACTAGTCTCTTAGGCCTTTGAGGGGCAACAAAGACATGGATTACATTTAAAAAATCATCACAACTAGTAGAATAATTATTCAAAGACATATTCTCAACATTGATCCAAAAAGGATCAAATGTGGAAGGAGATTCATCATGCACCAATGCATCATATCTAGAAGAGAGTGCATTAGAACAGATAAGAAATTCATCATTCAAAAGTGCAACATACCTAGAAGAGAGTGCATTGGAATGAGTAGGATATTTTTCATTCACAAATGCATCATCTCTAGAGGAGAGTGCTTTGGAATGAAGAGAAGATAGAGTAATATTAAGAAAGGCATCAATGATTTCATCTCCTTACAGCAAGATATCCTCTGAAATGAGAGGACTCTCATGAGAAGGATCAAAGATACAAAGTGACATGGGCAAAGCCAAGTCACTATCATATCCATGAAATGGAATATCATTAGAATTTTGAATAAAATTAGATACTGAGCTAATAAAAGAAGATATTAAATTTATTATGATTTTTTTGGTATTTTCTATATGTTCTAGTAATTTGCATTTTTGAAGGTCTCTAGGGTAGAATTCAGGTTTGGAACTTGCATCAGTCCCTAAAATTTAACTATCAAAGGCACTAGTATTTTAGGGACTGAACTAATTCTCTAGAAGACCTTTCCAATGGTGCAGATGGTTCTGAATTCCAAGCACTGAGTCAAAAGTTATGACCCCACCAATTAGGGGTAAATAAATTCATAGTTTTTCAAAGAACATTGTTGTTCACGTCAGTTTCACCAAAATGTAGAGAAGGGGGATTCACTACTCACGAGTTCTCTTCACTCAGAGAGCCTCATGGGGTGAACTTCCCTAAACTACCTCAAAGGACAACAAAGAATTTCTAGAACTAGAGAGAGCAGGTCACAGAGATTCTCTGGACAAAACAACAACCTCTCGACCAAAGGACCTCGATGCAGAATATGGACCACAACGTGGTGCATTGGCATCCTCAAGGTGCATTAGTGTCTCATACGGACCAAAGGGTGAGTTTATCACAAAAAACAACAAAGCAACTACTAGCAATCCGATTACTAAGAACTTCTCGATTGTAAGGAAATGATAGAAAGCAATAAAGCTGAAATAGAAGTGAAGTAGATAAGATAAAGACAATGAGAAGAAGGGAAAGGAAATTCTTACAACCGTGCAAGTGATGAAGCCTCCAACATGTGAATGTATTCAATATCTACACACAAGAGAGGGAGAAAGTGTTTGGGATATATAGGGCCTTGCCTCAGTCAAACCCCCGTTTTGGTGTTCCCACCTCCACATACAACCAGATAGATAGAGGGAAAAGTATGGAATGAAGTAAACGCAAAAACACTACAAAATAGTGTTATGCTACTCAACCAAATAATAGAGAGGAGTGAAATCTTACAACCTCCACCCAAAGAGCTCAAGGCTAATAGGGGAGAAAATGAGAGGAACTCAAGCCTCTGTTATCGTGGTGTTTCGTTCCACACTTGCTCTACTGAAGTGATAGAGTGTTGATGATGTTGTTGTGAAGTGTAAAGTGTTTCTTGAGAGTGATTGAAAGAGCATGAAGCTACTATAACTATATCAACATGAATTTTCACCCCTAACACAAATTCTTTTTTTACCCTTAACACTTTAGAAAATCAAAAGCAGAGGTTTAATTCCACTTAAGCCCATTCCTTGCATTCCACTTGGCACCTAGTTCATGTGTTGGTGGGGGAGTTTTTGTCGGGCATGCCTGCGCGATGCACAAAAGTTTGTGCGACACACTTATGTCCCTTTGTAGATTCCTACGGCTGGAGACTGGAGAGGCGTTAAATTTTTGATTGGAAGTTGAAGAGTAACGTCCCTCTTCAGCTGGCCGACCTGAATATGGTCGTTTTTCATCTTCTCCTTCATATTATCACTCCATTCTTCCATTCTCAAGTTTTAAAAAAGTTGGCACACTCTTTGCATGCTTTTGAGCATCAATTCACAAGCATTGTAGTAGCACCATTCACTCCATTGTAGAAATCCATTACTCAATCACTCCAATAGGGTGAGCACACAATAGATACCATGGAAAAAGAGGCTTGAGTCCCTCTCGTTCACTCCTCCATGAGCCTTGAGTTCTTTGGACGGAGGCGGTAAGCTCCTAAAATATCTCCTTTTTCTTTCGATTGAGTAAGCACGTGCTACTTGTAGTGTTTTTGTGTTTATGTAGCTTTAAGTTTCTTTCCTTTATCATTTATCTCTACTATTATAAACTTGGTTGTCTGTGGAGGTAGAACCACCAAGATAGGGGTCTGATTCAGGTAGGCCCCTATACAACCTCAAAAATTTCTCCCTTTATTGTGTATAGGTGGAAAGAACTTGGAGCAAGCTGGGGAGAAGAGCATTGTACGAGATCATCTTCGTCACCTTGGGGGTAATACATTTCCTTTATCGTATTCGTATTTGCATTTCTCTTCACTTAATCTCATTTTATCGCTTCAAACATCTCTAGACTAGGTTGATAGTCTCCCTTTCGGAGTTAGATTTTTGTCTTTTTAGTTCTCTAGCCATACGAATGCCGACACACCTGTGAGACACCAGTGCACCACGTTGTCATCCCAGAACTGCGCTTCTATCCTTAGATAGAGAGCTGCCTGTGACATGAATCTAACTCTAAAGGCTAACTCATCTAGTCTTCTTCCAACATTCGGGATTGCAGAGTGATCAAATGATGCATAAGCCTCATCATTATCATCCTCGTCATCCTAAGTTCCCTTAAACTGAGGTGGGTTAGGGCAGCCTTTCCACTCTTGGCCTTTCATGACCTAGGGCCTTGCAGCGGGTAGTCCCCCTCTCTCACATTTTTGGTGAACCTAAAAGTGAACTATTTTCCACTTCGTTTTGCAATACTGAAAGTTCCTTTCCTCGTATCCTAGGAGTGTTGTAGGTGTGAGTGTTGTGAGGTTCTTTCCTCGCAACCCAACCTGCTACCCCTAGTAGGTGTAGTTGGAAGGTTCCAAAGTATTGCATAACGAAACCTTAACTGGGTCACTACCTTATCCTGTAAACCTGAGGAGGCTCTTTAGAAGTACCATCTGGTGTGTGTGATGGCCTATTTCCTTAATCAACCTATTCCCTCTACGTAGACTATGAGTAATGGTATTAGCATAACCTTTAATTCATAGGACTTGCCAATGGGCTTTAATAGAGATCCATCTCCTCTTTACATCCCTACAAGGATAAATGGGAACATTGTAGCAGGTGTTCTTATTGATCCAACATTGCAAGTGAATATTATAACTGAGCAGATCATGTTGATTAACTTCTTGCACAAGGATGGATATGATGCACCTGAAAGTACCGTCTGCACACACGTCGGATTTTTTGTACCTCCTATAGGGGGTATTGTCCTATCGATCCTCACTGGACCTTTATCTGTAAGCCTTAAGTTTGACATTATCGCTAGGCCCGAACTCTTTAGAGTGAAGCTAGGTATCCCCTAGCTAGTAGTTATGAATTCAATTCCCTCGATCATACACAAATGTCTAATTTTTTTTCATGGAGGTTCGGTACATGTTGTCAATGACACGGGTTACAAACCACCGGTTGCACATGGAAACTATACCTTGAATTACTTTTGACTTGCCTCCCTTGGTCCTCTCCCACCTAGAAAGGACCTCCTAAACCACACATATCAAAACTATAAGAAGGGGCACGCTAGGCCGAAAGTGAGGTACCCTCCTATACCTTACACTATCTCACATAGATCTTACTTAAAGGCTGATAGTGATGTCACCAAGGCCTGTATAAGAGAAGAAGAGAAGTGGTCTCAAGATCCTCCTTCTTCCTCTTCCATGGTTCAACCTGATACTTCCTCTCATCCTGTCATGGTACCATATGCTTTTGTCTCTAATTTGCGAGAGAATCCCATGGTGCCCGCTTGGCGAAAGGCTAAGCATCCTGCATTTGAGCTTCCTATCTTACTGATGGAGCCCAAGTCCATCCATTATGGAGGGAAAAAAGCCACTCATGGAGAATCCTCTTTATCTTGGCCTCCGCAGCCTCCTACTATTCTTGTTCTTAAAACAGTAAACAGGAAGAAGCCTGCCGTCGAGGCACTAGAGTCAACTCCTCTTGCCTTTTCTGAGCTTGCCCCTCCTCCTTCCATTTAGGAATCTGCCCTTCCATTGGAGATAGTCATGGAGGACACTCCCATGGTTGAGCAAGATCCTTTTGTCCCTTCACAAGTTCCAGCTTCTAGTGTGAAGAGTCATAGAAACCACCTTACGCATGAGCGTAAGTGCCAATGAAAGGATCTCTTAGCCAAGAAAGCCTCCTTACAGAAGAAAGATGAAGAGAATACCACATCTCCTACTATGTCCTCCTCTTTCCATCCTTCTTCCCTTGAACCTCTTTCAGCTCTTGCTATGAGTGCAGTTGCACCTAGAAGGGTGCAAGTGTTCATTGCTCCTTCGATGAAGCCGCCCTTGCTAACTTCCATCCTAGATGTCTTGCCTTTTTCGAAGCTCGTGGACATGGTTAACACTTCGGTTGTGTCCACTATGGATCTTTCATCCTCTTCCTCAACACTCCTTATTTCATCAATGGGTAGTTCACCTCCCTCAATGAAGAAGAAGGTAGAGCATGGCCCCTCCAACAATGGAGGAGGGTAGGTGTAGGATCATGATGGGCCAAAAAGTGGCGATATGTAAGTGATATGATGATCCATGTGGATGACAACTTTTTTTTTACCCAAAATTGATGAAATGAAAAGGGTTCTTAAAGGAGATTCACAACTTTCCACCAATATAATTTATGCTTTACTTTGAATTTAATAAATAATTATTATTCATTTTCTATTTGAATTACGACTAAAGTCCTGATTCATAGGCTGATTGAAAAACATATATAGCTTTCAAATGGTATCACATTTTTTGAATCCGAAACATGCATCACATTCTATGCTTCACATACTATAGGATTAAAAAAATATATATATCATAAATTTTTGACCAAGTTAAGGTGGTCAGACATACGAGTTTTTATATTTTTTAAAATTTGTAATAAAAAAATTGTAATTAATTATTTACTTGGAAAAAGTTACAAAAAAATATGCATCACATTGAGACATGAGTCCTCTACTTATATCTAAAATATTATAAAAAAATATTATCAT